>KN716457.1:108497-124574 GCA_000816705.1 Dictyocaulus viviparus | reverse complement strand
ATATATGTATATATATATACATATATATATACACAGAAATGCTGCCCATTAGTACAAATTCGGTGTATTAAGTTCATTTAAACCTAAAAAGTTGTACAAAATGAATAGGGTGGGTATGATATGGTGAATCGGTGGCTTTTTTAATATGTTAAACTTTTATCCTCTCTCTGTCTTCCACTCGTTTCTCATATTTATTGGTTAGCCTTTGCACTATTATCATTTTTATTAAAGTTCTTCAACATTAACTTCCAATGTGTGGTATGTGACGATTTAAAAGTTTAAGTAGTGTAGATTTGGAGAGATTCGAATTATGTCAAATTAATAGAAACACATTTTTCCAATCATCAGCAACATGCTGTCAATTTGTATACATCCTGATTTTTTATCCATGTAGTTAGTGGATCTTGGAACAAATTGAGTTGAAACGCCCATGGTTAAAAATAAACCGAAAAATCTGATGCTGCACTAACTGAAAGTTATTTGCACTAAGAGTGTGGGAAATTGTTTGTTTTTAGTTCATCCATTGCATATCTTACTAATTGCCAATTCTTAGAGCAAATCAAGAAGGAAGGTTCTGTTTAAAAAAAATGACAGAAGGTGAAATAGCTACCACTGTTTTGAATTTTATCAGGCTTTCTTTGCTGAAGAAATATAGGTTTGTTTTGTAAATCGCCGTAAAGCTTTAGACTGCTCGAACCCATTAGATGTACCCACGTTTTACAGTATGCTTCTCTCTATTTTAGCTAACATTTTGACAAAAATTAAATGAAATTGAGGACAAGTGGAATTAAGCAAATCCGTGCTCCAGAATTTTCAAATGTGTGTGACGTCGATAAATATTCTAACATCTGACTTTTTCGTACAATTTGTGTGCTGTCTAGTTCAATAAAAATTTTTTGGTTTTTGGAAGCTTTACGTCACATTAATTGAGTTGTGCATTAATTTTTGTCTTATTAGGATTTTACTGTAATGCTAAACATATATTTTATTGGGCTGCGACTCCAAGTGTTGAGTTCTCACTCATGTGCGAAAGGCAACGTTCTACCGTTGTTAGTGGAGTAACTGATTACATGGTAGATAAAGATGGATCAACGTTGATACTTAGTACTGGTGAACAAATTTTCCGGTAAGTTTCGGTCTCTGCTGAAGCTATTCCTACTCTTAAATTCATTTCCAGATATTCTAATGGGATTCTTTCACCTATAGAAGTAGGAAACAAACTAGATAATTCATCGGCCGCAGATTTTGTATTCGACACACAATTTTGTCCTTGCGATTCAAAACTTGTATCCTATGTTGTCAACAAACAGGTTTTTATTCTTACATCTTTGTAAAGATATACATATTTCTTCATTTATATACCAAAAAAATATCAGGTACATATTGAACGCGACAATTTCGTAATATATAAAACGCGCACTTTGGATCCAAATATTTCAAATGGTGTATCGGCATTTATAACACAAGAAGAGCTGGATAGGTTTCAAGCTGTTTGGTGGAGTCCTACTAGTACTAGGTTAGCCGTGTGAGCTTTATTTCGAATCTTTAGCATAAACTCGAACATTAAATTTACGTAGGTAGAGCCTTATTTTTTAAGTAATACCATCGCTCAAATTTACTCATCATTCTCAATGTTGTTTTCTATGACCTTCTTTACATTATTTTTGAAGACTGTTATACGAACGTGTGGATGAGACGTTGGTGCGATCGTTAATATTTGTCTGCCCAGGACGTGAAGCACCCCCTCCTATGAAGTATCCTGTTGCAGGCACAGATAATGCAATATCTCAGCTGCGTCTTGTGACGATCGACGGCGATGAGGTCGATTTTTTGGTTTCTAATTTCGCATGTGTTTTTGTCATATTTTTATCCTCTAGTTCCAGGTGGTAGATCGTGGTTTAAAAGTTCCTCTCAAGTCACGATTTTCATGGATTGAATACGTCGCTCGTGCGGGTTTTCTCAACGATGGTAAAACGTAGGTTTATTTTGTTGATAGTAGTCGTTCGAAAATTCTGTAGATTTCGTTGTTATAGAGTATGGGTTCAAGTAATGAATCGCACTCAATCACAGGCTTCTTTGATTCTACTACCGGAATCTGAATTTGAGGGATTTAAATCTACTGGCCCTATTCTCAACGCGTGCATTTTGAAGAATGAAATGTCTAGTGCCTGGATAAATGTAGGTTATTTTAACAACGTGCATCAAAATATCCTGCATAGTTAGGTTAACGTGGGATCTCAGGCGGGTTTTGAAGTGGTACTTCACAGAGTTTTCGTGTGATCAACGAGTAAACAATGGTGGCCTATTGCCGCTAAATTATGTGAAAGTAGTGGTTAAAGTACAAGGGCTTAGGTAATACATTAGATAGTGCGGTAGACTGGAATTCTGCGAAAAGTGGGTTTAATACTTGCATAAAATTCTGAGTTTATTGACTAATTTAGCTATGTAATATGCTAAATTAGTACTATCATAACCTGGCACAGTTGGAAGGAAGAAAAGGGCCATCGTGAAGATTGCAATGCAAATCTCTTTATTTATTCAATAAAGTGCTGATTTTCTATTTTGCAGACGCATAACGCAATTGTACCACTTGATAACACTACTTCTACAATCGAATTCATTTATGCAAGCGAACAGCATTCGCAGTGCCATCTCTATGTTGTAAGCGCTAATGTTGTCAAGTCAGTTTATACTTGCTTTGGTAGAAATAGTGATTTAAAAATGTGTTGTGGTCATAAAGATTGACGTGGTTGCTTTCTACCGACTTCACTATGTATTTTGCGTCTATATTTGACTATAAGAATAATTTCAGTTATGAAATTACATGTGTCCGTGAACGTGTCGTTACTGAGGGAGATTTCTCGGTGTGTAAAGCGACCAATGTGGTTCTTGACAAAGACCGACAGCTTGTTTATTATATCGCCAATGCCGGTCATCCAACAGAATGGAGCGTGTAAGCGGAAATTTTCCAGTTATTATTGCTGATTTATACAGGCTCATTCACATTCAGTTATATAGTCAATCAGTGTACTGTTTAAAAGTGTAATTGTAATGTGTTTGGTCGCTAGTTTGACATATCACCTATAGCCATGATATTTAGTTTGTTAGTTTTGATAGTTTGTTATATAATTGTGGGCCACATGTATTAATCATCTTTAACATGCGCTGCGTACTAAGTGAATATAAACTCTCCACGATGAGATTCACGATTTGTTAAGCGTAATGCCCCAAGAATCTTATCTGAAATGTAAGGGAAATATTCGGTTACTAATTGTGAGTACTTAAATTTTTTTTCAAACTTTTATTTAGATGTGTGTCCAGTTATAACGAATCTGTTCAAGGAATGCGACGTTTAACTGAGAACGGAGCATCATTCAAGTAAGATACATAAACTTTTTTTCACAGTGGTATCTTTTATTTTTTAGAGCTGAAAGATCTTGTCATCAATTGTGTTTGTTACCATCGATCGGTTTTGCATGTTGGATGACATCTCTCAGTCAGCCTCCCCAATGTCACTACTATTCATTAACATTTTCGAATGGTGCGACATTGCCGACGGCCGTTTTTGTCGCTCAGGTATGTTCAACGAAGTTCGTCGCTTTTTATCATTTATAACTTTATTTACTTCCATCATGCATTGTACAATTGGCATGTGAATATCATTTTCTTGTAATTAGATATCATTTAAACAAATTCATTGCTTCAACAGCTCTGTTTTTTGAAGATTAGTCTTGCTGGCTACACTCTTCCATCATGTGTACAAATCAATGATCTTCCTGTTATTGTTGAATATCAGTCAAGGTTTGTATTTAGGACTTTTGATTTTTCAATCTTTAATACCCCTAAATGATTCCAATTCAATGAGTTCATTTTTGTCAAAATATCCTTATTTTAAATTATTGTTTGAAACAAAATTTACAACTGGGAATCAATATATTCGTTATCTAGTTATAGATCCACAAGACGCTACGCTATGGTGATGAAACCATCTAACTATGAGATAGGTCGAAGTTATCCTGTTCTCCATTACATTTACGGTGGTCCTGGGATACAACTTGTTCGCAATGATTATAGCACGTAAATTCTAAGAATTTATTATCATCACCCAGACGTAATTTAACAAGTTTTGTCAACAAGTCGAGCTGTTTTGTTAGGCGAACTCGAAAACTTGCACATATGGATTAATCGGTTTTAGCTTACCACATTGTTATGCATATTAGCAACGTACATCATACTTTTTCTTTTCTTTTCAAAAGATTGATATCATATATTACTCAGGTGGATTCCATTCCAAAAATACACCAAGCTTGGATTTGTCGTTGTTATGTTGGATGGCCGTGGCTCAAGTAATCGAGGCACTGATTTTGAATTCCCAATTTTTGGAAGACTAGTAAGTGTACGAACACATAACACTAGTACCCTCATATAAAATATTGATTGCAGGGCCAATGTGAAGTAGAAGATCAAGTGGAAGGATTACGAGAAGTTGCACAGGTTATGGGCGGAATGCTCGATCTTACAAGAGTGGTCGTACAGGGATGGAGCTATGGTGGTTACATGTCTCTCCTCGCCCTCGCTAAACATCCTCAGGTAATCTTTTTTTGCAACAAACTTTTCGTCTTTTCCATCTTGTATATAATACGTTCGAACTACTTTCAGATATTTCGCGCAGCGATAGCGGGGGGAGCGGTAACCGACTGGAAATTGTACGATACAGCATATACAGAAAGGTACCTGGGTTATGGAGAGGATCGGGATCCGTTCTATGAGGAATCTTCCGTAATCAAACACGTAGAAAAGTTACCTGACCAGTGAGTCTGAATAAGTTCATACTTATTTTTTTGGAATTACAATTTTTGCCGCTGTTATATGCCGCGAAGGAATATTTAAACAATTACTTTATTTTGTTTTAACTCTCGTAAAAATTGAATAAGTATCCGTGAATTTTTTTCCTCACGCCATTAGGTGACTGCTAAGCTAGACGAATTGAGAGGTTTTGGAAATATGTGTCGTACATAGATGAACGCCAGTCCTATTTGCTCTATTAAACGTTCTGGGTTTCAATATGAAAATTTCCAATCTTTCAGGACTGATCCTGAGATAGAAGCTATCAACAATATTATAAAATATATGTTCTTTTCTTGTAGAACTTTCAAGTTATTCAAAGTCGAATGTTTTAGACCTGGAAGACTGCTCTTGGTGCATGGGCTTTTGGATGAAAATGTTCATTTTCGTCACACAGAGGCACTTATTGAACAATTGATAAAGGCGGGGAAGCCCTATCAGTTGCAGGTCATATTGTCGAACATTCGAAAATTCGTTCATTTTCATCATATCTTCGTATAGACTATAACACAGTAATGCACAAATTATTTGCAGCTTTTCCCTTCTGAACGACATGGCATTCGTTCATCAGATGGTGCAGCTCATCTTGACGCAAGTGTGCTGAATTTTATCCAGCAAGCTCTCAAGGACTAGGACATCACCAATATTTGCAACCATCTCAAATTCTCACTTAAATAATACTAGCCAAACATGTATGCCTCATGTCGTCTTTATCATATCTTTAAATTTATTTGATATTATGCGTATAACTGTACATATACTCGATGATTTCCAACTCGTCAGTTTTTCTGAATTCCTATCTCAATTGCTGTTTGTGACGAAATACTTTAAAAAGCTGCACTCAAATTTTTTTTGAAGTTATTTCAGGAAGCACTACGTGATTTCAAATGTAAAGAACTAATGTGCCCTATTGATGTGCAAATACTAACTTACGGTGCATTCTGAGTATACTATTTTTCTAAACGATACTTCGCTCGTGTTTGTGTTGGTTTTAAGACAATGAAAAGAAAACAATGAAGATGAAGTTTTTATTTTGTACTTGACGTGGTTATATTCATTGGAACTATTGTGTTGTCATAATAAGATTTATATTAATAAACATGAGCGTTCTATCTGTCATAAATACAGTCTTTCGTATCCAACATGGGCATTTTATTCGGTCAACCTGTCAATTGGTCAATTTGTGAGCTTTCATAGCTCTTTATTTCTTTAACGAATGAGGGGAGGGGTACCGAACGAAGTGGTAGGAGAAAGCATAGTGACTTGGCGTATAGGACATTTCGAGTTTGACCCTCGACCTACGAAGTTTTTTATTAAAACGGGTTCTATGAACAGGAACCAGAATAATCTGGAAGGTTAAGCAGCAACGCTCATACTTACCTACACTATAGAAACTTGATCACCCACATTTATGGCATATTCCACAACGATAACGGTCGTAGTGAAAGAATATAAGGCCAATGGTCGCACACACACGCGGGCTGAAGATGAATTTATGGTTATGAGCAGTCTACAAAGTACATATTAATATAATACTAATTAATGCACAATGAGCTCACTATGCTACATAATAAAATACCCAAGCGACAATACAATGAACTAGTTTATAATAGGTGTGCTGCGAACTAGCTGCAATTCAAATATGCTATAAAAAGTACTAGTAGTCATATAAATTATGGGTAATAAGGGCGTGGCCGTTTCTAGCGTTCCTGCCAGTGTTTGTTTGCCTGCGGGTTGATTCCAAGTACAGCCAGCTGCGCGAGAAAGGACGATCCAGCTGCAGTGAGCATACGGCTGTGTTCCCTAAGATTAGTATAATAAATAGTAATGAATACACGACAGTATGTATAAATGAAAAGGGGAATAGCAGTAAATCTGGAGAATAATTTGCTACCTATTTAGCGTTCTGGTCATTTTTCTTTGAATCAATGTAGAAATTTGCTCTTGAGAAAACGATGATCACACGACCAATTTTCCACAGTCTACCTCTATGAAATGAAATGACGTTGACGATGGTGTAGTCATGTGAAAATGCGCAATGCAAAGGAAATGTCACAAAAGTTGCATGCTTGAAATGATAACATTTACTGATTTTTACACTTGACCGAATAACTACCTCATTAATGGAAATACCAAATACAGTATTTCAAAAACAAACAAATTAGAGTTTCTGAGGAAATGCCAAATCAATAACACTCATCAAGGATATCCCTCTTTACGTATAGTATGCAGCACGCCCAATATAATTAATAAGGTAAATTTTGGAGAATTTTTTTCTGTGTCATAAGAATTGTAGTGCTTTGCTGTATTATAAGTGATGAAGAGAGTGGAAAGTATTCAATTGTGGAATGAAGGTATAATAGAGCTGATTATGTTAGACTGATCTAACGCTTGTAAGAAACAATGCAACCTTCCAGTTGTACATTTGTTCTGCTCTTTCGCTTCTATATAGACTTTTTCTTGTTGGTATTCTTTGTACTTCTTCATAACTTATTCGTGCATTTCACCTGATTTCTGCATCTTCCTTCTTTCATGCCTTAGAAAAATTCCTCAGCAAATTTATAGTCATTATGATACTATTTCGCTTCTTATGGTGTGCTACAGCTTTTTCAGTTGCGTTAAATTTAAGAGCATTCACTAATCAAAGGATCTTGTTATGTCATAAAATGCTTCAGTTTTCCATATATAACAATAACTTTCTGACACATGAATTTTTTCTTAAAACTAAACGATTGTGATGTTTGTCGACGACATATTACTTCGTATGCTTCTCTTTTGATAAGGATGATACAAGGTTATCACAATCCTTTATTAGTAGCTTAAGACGTTTCGTCGTTTTAAAAAACGTTAGAGCTATATTGAACCAAAACAACGCCATAATTGTAGAATAGATAAAAAAAATTCAGTGGAAAGTGATACTCCTCACAATAATCATTTATCCTTTACAATGAAACTTCTTTTTATTCAACTAAATGCATTTGGATATTCAACAGTAAAGTATTCTAATAATGTAAGGAGGAAGAAAATGAAAACTTTGTAATCAAGCAATAAAATACGCTAGCAAGACCAACATTCCGTGTCGTCTACAACCACAAAGCTTCCGTTATCGAATCGAATGCCCGCTTTTTCCATATCGTTTATTAGGAACGCAGGAGCATCCTGAAGATAAACATAATGCCATTGATTTGTATAATGAATGCTGTGTCCATCGTTGTCGTTACCTGACCAACATCAGCAAGAATTTTAACAAGGCTCCACGCTAAACCTCTATTATTTTCTGAACAATAGAGAGAGGTGGCTTTACCTGCGTTTCCAGCACGGCCTGTTCTAAATGTCAACACTATAGTTTTGATGTAAAGATGAATACTCTGTGTAATATTATACCTTCCAATACGAATGATATATTCTTCGCCAGTATATGGTAGATCGTAATTTATTACGTGGTCAACACCTTTAATATCTAAACCACGTTGGCATACATCTGTTGCAATGAGTACCTAAAAAGATAGTGTCGCACAATCGCCTATGAATTACCGCTTCATTTTTAACAAACTCTTCGCAGTACTACACTTCATAAGCTTTTTTTTTACAACTATGAATCACAACTTGATAAACTTAGAAACCATTACTTATGTAGAATTTCGTCTAGCTTGCCATTGCTATTTTTGCTGGTTTTTCTTTTTAACAACTAAGAGAACAACTTTTGCTGTATCATAAGTAATGTAATGCTCGAAAACGTTCAACTACAAAATGAATTTAGAAGATATAACTGAAAAAAAACGTGTAAAAGGTACGTATGAGTATCAATGGATGGTCAAGAACCGAATACACACATGTACTTACTGGTTTCGCTCCGTTTTTGAATTCTTCGAGTGCTAATGTACGTTGGTGTTGATTTTGATTTGAATGCATAGTAGTGGTCGGTAAACCCACTTCACATAGCAACACGCCAAGAGAAACCACAAATTGCTTTTGATTCACAAATACCAAAGTCTTCCTTTTGAATATGTCAGAGTCTAAAACATGGACTTTGTATTGTATAGAATTTAATATTAGGAGAAAGATATACCTTTTTTTACTTTGAACGTTTGAAGGTCGACATCAAGTAGTTCTAAAAGGTTATTTTTCTTTTCAGCTAGCGATCTGCATTCGATGAAATGCTGAGCACAATGGTTTATGATTAAGGGATTATTAATTAGTTTATTTGAAATCGTAGATTCTATTGATACCAGATAGATTTCAGCTTACAAATGACAGCTTATATCCACTCACTTGACTTATGCATCTATTTGCAACACCAACTCTATCAACTGTGATTGACACAAAATCGGCTTTAAGTAGCCGTGAAGCTATAGCCTGTACATCTGGAGGAAATGTGGCGCTGAAATAACGCAGAATTACAATATAAATGATTATTTTTATAGTCAACAAAACCTTTTTTGAAACGTGATGCGTTATTACAATATGGAAACATTTACGTAGTCCTGACAATTCCAATATATTAAGAATAAATTTACCTAAACATCAGTGTTTGTCGATGATTTTTGGCAAGAGGGCTATAATGCTGGAAAATATAATTCATCGATCTTCGGTAACCCATTTCCAGCATAGTATCAGCCTCGTCAATAATTAGGTATTTGACCGAAAGTACAAGAAGATACAAGACAAAATAATGAAGAAACTGATGATTTTTCACATTTTAAATCAGATTACTGTACTAAGTTCGACTGAATGTTCGCATATTGAAATAATATATGTCACTGCTTCTTACCGAAGCCAACCGATAAGATGATATATAATAAATGAAAGAAACATGAAAAAAGAATGAGAAAAAAATGTTGCAGTTAAAACGTACCTCATCTAGAAAAATTAACGACTCCGAAATAAAATGCCTCAATCGCCCAGCTGTAGCAACCAAGATGGTGACGCCCTAAAGCAATTGTTGACCTATCACTGCAAATCATAAATCAGATGCATCACTGCAACAACCAAAATAAGCATACAGTTGAAGTAGCTTAAATTCTCACTTCACTTATAATCTGGTGCTGAAATTTCACTGCAATTCCACCGTAGATGCCAGCAACCCTCAATGTTGTATTAAAAGCGAACTTTCGGGCTTCGTTATAGACTTGCTCACATAATTCACGTGTTGGTACAATTATTACACATCTGGAAAACAACATTGTTGCTACATACGTGATTATATTCACAATGTGTGCGAAGAAACAAATTCACTCTGGATAACAAATGTGTTTAGACGAATTGCTTTCATTACCAACGCGCATGAGAGAAGCAATTACAGGTAGCAAAAAAGATGCCGTTTTCCCTGAGCCAGTCTGAGCACACGCCATAATATCTCTTCCTGAAATCCGTGTTCTTCATTGATAGAAAAATGAAACACGAAAAATAAGATTTCTTAAAAAGAAATCAGGGACACAGTAGGTGGATGGTAGGAAGGACCATAGTAACACGTAGTCTTGGTACCGTTATATGTGGGTTTGGGTTCGGCCCCAAGGTAACCAAGCTTTCTATTACTCTGGGTCGGTAGATTGGTACTGGATTCCCTGAATTCCCGTTGATCATAGACTAAGTCGAGCGGGCACCAGTAAAACCTTTTCTCTATCGCGCGCCAGGGTAGTCCAGTGGTCCAGTTCTTTTCGCTCTAGGGATTCGTTGACAATCATAATCCCTTTCTAGAGCCTTGGTGAAGAGCTCAGACCATCGGGCTGATGGTCTTTCTGCAGTGCGTTTGATGTCCAATGGGATGATTAGTGAAATTGGTACTAGAATCTAGGAAAGCAAGGAGTACTGACTTGGCAGCAAATTGGTCTTTTTATGTCGTTGTATAGACCACATCCATCCAAACACTTCCACTGTAATATCATGACGAATTGCTGATGCACATGAACAAGGAGTTAGATTACACGAATGCTTATCTTACCCTTTATAGGATAGAACGTTTCAATACAAGCCGTGTTGAAGTCGCCATCGGATGCTGAATAACCATGACCTGAGTATTCTTTGAAATACGAAGGTCTCCGGTCAAATACATTGTTGTTGTAGCTGAGCGAAGCGCTAGAAGGTGCACAACCTCGGCACAACTGCTTACCAATGCTTCAAAATGGATCATGATATCATAAAACATTCGTTGCTGAGAAAATTTATTTCTTACTATCAAAACCTGTTTTTACAGGCAACACAGCCATTATTTCAAAAATTTAACAAACAGGCAATATCTAGTCAACCAATGGAATAAGGGATAGAACTGCAGATAAGAATAAGAACACATTTTGAAGAAGTGTTGGAAAAAATGAACAAAGAAATGTGTATAGTTTGTTGATGGAGTAATCAACTGTGCATTCAGATTATTCTGCAAGCATGAAAAGATTTTAAAGAAATGTATTGGGGGAAACATATAAAAGATAACTGCACAAGCTCGATATTACTCTTTTGTATAAGTAATAAGGTGACGGATGAAGTATCACACGATCAACTTCTCTGACCATCTATGCTGGCATCTATTCTATTTCTTGGTGATTTAAACGCCAAAATTGGCTCATAGTACATAACTATAGTTCACATTTAGGCTCCAGCATCAAAATACGATGAAGATAAAATCAAAATTTCTCAAATGGAATATGAGAAATTCTCCAAGGTAGATCACACATTCCACATGGTAAATTCAGCGCTTAAATGGGCCGTATAGGAACACCTGAGAAACACCACATCGACAACCGCGGAATGTACAGCAACGAATAGGGTGAGCACCAATTAAAGTTTATCATGATAACACGATAGTTCATGATGACTCACAAATCTAAAAGAGCTTTTAGATTGAAGTAAATTTAACGAAAGTGATCACTTGATGGCAAATAGCAGATTTTGTCTAGTGCACGTCATAATTGTCTCAAAATTTTATGCGTAGTATTGAGTTTCTGTTAGCAAGTGAATAGGAAAAAGCGGAACTCTTGAAACATCATACAATGGAATTTATCGGAATTCTTGGCCAGCTTTGCCATTGTCCTAATCGAGTGGAAGTTCATCATTGCATTGCGATAATAATGGAATATAAACATCCGAAAATGAATACTTTACCTTCAAGAATTCTGGGTATAACGTGCTGTTGAATAGGCGTAGGAATTGTATAACCAGCATTTCGCACATTTCTCATCAGTTGACTGGGAAAATTTAGTTCTTCGAAGAATCTAAGAAAGAAAAAGCTTCAAAGAAGCAAACATAATGGTGAAATTCTAATTTAGGCAATTGCTTATATTTTCTAAAACAATCATTTGTTTTGATGATTTCATTTAATATGCCATATAGATGACTTCACCATAAAATTTGCAACCACAGGCGGCACTTGAACTCGCACCCTACAAAAACTGGGTCTGGTGTGTTACCAATTAGTTTACCTAGGTCCATGTTCTGTAACAGTTACTGCTGTCCTCAATCTAGAGGTGATATTGTGCTATCAATACTCAACGGTTGACGGGAATGATCTGGATAAAAATGGAATCTGGATAAAATGATGACAGAATATCACTACTTGATTAAGTAGTGCAATGAGCGACCAAAGAGCAACGGTCTCGGGAGTTTAGTCGATAGCACACCAAAACGTAGACCAAGATTCGGGTACAACTCTTGCTTAAGATTCTGGGTATCCTGACCAGATCGATTCTATGAAATGATCGCAATTTATTGCTGAGAATTCTCCAGAAATACTCACTTGATTCCATTTTCCTGACTTTTGCTAGAACGTCCTTGTACAGTCAAAGACACTTCATCATTATAGAATTCCATGAATTTTTCGCCTTTTGGAAGACAATCATTGAAGAGATCTTTGACATTTTTCTTATGAGGTATATATGCTCGCTCGATTTTAGCAAGATGTTTTCCACGTGATTCTAAAGAACTGCAGTTAATTTTTTTTAGCTCAGTAAATTAGAATGAGAATCAGTAATACTTCAAAAAACAAACAAAAAGCAATATTAATAAGGATTGGCAGCAATAATACAAAAACAGTGGGCGCAGTGGTGCAATGGTGCGGGTGACACGTAGGAAGCGACTCAGCTCTCGGCCATCCTCCAAGCTTATGAAGCTTATGATCAAGTCATTTAAAGTATGTAAGCGCATTTGCATAGTGAAACATCAATTACATCAAACATCTAAATTTTTAGAAGTTGATATTTAACTGAAAATAGATACCATATTTTTTCTGCTCTGCAAACTGAAGCTGTAAATAATGGATTTGTTCACTGAAGTTGTTGCAAAAGTTGTTGCCTTAAATGTTTGATTAATATTTTGATAACAAAGTTGTAGCTCAATAAAATCTTTTACAGAATTGAACTAAGCCATCCCACACCTCTTTCGTTATTCCTCACTTCTGTTGACATATTATCTGTCATCACGTCTTCATCAAACCCGTAAGGGTTTCTGGGCGATTGTCCGCTAGTTTTATTAGTTCTGTTGCTACCAAAACTGATTTCGGAAGCAGTGCTCTCATACCGCTCATTATATGATTGTCCTCCGAATCCGCTGCTTTTTAAGCTCTTGATTGTCTTCCCCTCAGTTATGTTTCTGAGGTGATCTTGAGTGAAAGTGCCATGTCCACAGGATTCTGACTGATCAAAATGTTCCTTTTTCAGTGAATCGTGACCAGTAATGGACAGCCCAGTTACAAAGTCCAGGTCATTTCCGCATCCTTTTGACTGCGTTTTTCTACCACAAGCAGCTTCCAATCTTCCCGCTGTAACAGAACGTGGATCTGCAGTTTCTTGTTAGCAGAAAATCCAAAAAGAAAGCGTGGAATCAAGAACAAGACATTTTGTTCATTTATTCTACTGCAACTAGCATTTATCTTGCGTATTGTTAAACTTTATAAATTATTACTTTAAATATGTGGGAGTGTAGCGGGGTTAGTAGTACACTGGCAGACGCGCTACATCAGGTGCTACATCACGCATGCTGGAATTAGGTTTTCGACCGCCCCTAGCCCTAGCATGCCATCCATATTTTCGAAGTAGGTAAATTAGTACCAAATAAATCCGGATAAGATCAGCAACCCGAGTGAAGAGTAGTCAACTCAAGCCACTGTATAGACACTATATCCAGTCACGTCTACGACTTCACGTTGAAAAACTTTGCCATTTTTCTTCATGTGGGTGAGGCAATCCGTGACAGTCAATCAGTGCTCTAGCTTATCTTACATCTTATCTTATTACAATCTGTAGCCGATTAATAGCATTGCTATGGACTATGAAAAAAAAAAACATTTAACAATGCTAGGAGCATTGGTTTTTGGACGAAGCATTGTGATAGCAATTCGCAAAAAAGGCTATGCATCGTAAATGATAGGATTTACATAAATGACTATCTCAGTTTTCTAGAAAAGTGTTCACTTTTTCAAAATAGTCATTGCAAGAAATGCAAATGATCACCTTTCAACTGTAGAAGAACATGAAAAGGTCAAAAATCAAACTAAGGACACACACACACATACATAGATATTGATTAGTGAGTATACAGTTAGTTATTTATCACTGTTGTAATATATGATTTTGTAATTAATATTTTAATACTCACCATTAGCCAACATTGACGAAATTTAGTTATACCAATTTTGAGAACTGAAAACTGCAATAAAATCAACTAAGCTAAATTGTCAATATGTACTATAAATCATTTAATCCATTAATTTAGATCTAGGATTTGCGTTATTATAAGGATTAGCCTTATTAAGTGGCAGAGAAATCTTTAACGGTAATAACTGAAAAAGCATATAATGATTACATATTATATTAATAGAATGGGTCTCTTTTATATGCGAGAAATCTCGAGAAAACGTCAATTCAGGATTTATAAGATGAAGAATATGGGCTAGAGTCATCGTCATCTCATGCGTTGTGTTGTGTTAAGCGATTTTTCATGTCTTAACGTGTTGTCATCGAGAGGAGTGTGCGTTACAGCTTAGTGTCTTATTAGTATATCCTAACCCGTTTAGCATACTAACACCATCAAAAATCTATTCACGTGATGTTGAAAAATTTCTAAGTAAAACCCTAAAAGGATGAAAACTCTTTGAATGAGAGCGCGTAGCACAGTGGTGGAGGTGCTACAATTATAAGTAGGAATATGTAAATTCATGCCAACTCTGAGGCCAACCAACTCAACCGTCACTCCAATATTGATACATTGGCAGGAATAAGAAATTTGGGTAAATTTGGCAGCATTGAATCGGCGAGGCGTGGTCAAATCAAGTCATTGTATAGACTATGCTCGCATTTAATCGTGATTATATCACGATAAAAACAAATGCGTAAAAGCATTCCGCTGGGCTTTGCGGTTGTTGAAGTCCAGCCGTTAGACAACCGATGAGAACCGTTAAATTCTTGGGCCAAAGGTGACGCCGAGAATGGATCTAACGAACACGTTCACGACACGCTATGGCTACTGTCTCCTACATTGTCCATACAATCCCAGGACAATCTCTTCAAACGCCAATCTTTGGCCTCTTCTTGAAACTATATAACGCATTAAATTCCACGTAATAGCTTCAACGGAGACTTCAAGAAGAGCAGAAAAACCAACCTAAGACAAGTAAACGAATGAACCCTTAATAGCTACAGAGAACAAATCCTTAGAGACATGAAACGTCGATGGCGTCAGCAAAATCAATCAACATGCAACGATCTGTTATAATTGGCAGTACGCCATATGAGAAGATATCTTCAGAATGGAAAGATGTCAGACCAGTGGACAAACTTGGGTACGGTAACTTAGAACAAGAACAAGGATCGAAAGGATATTCAGGACTGCGATCCGACTAGCTTGTTGAGTGTACTTTACAAGATTTCCACGAACATTATTCTGTTGCGCATAGCAACAACGTGTTATGAGGTTCAACTTGTAGAGCAAACAGGATTTTGTGAGGGGTTCTGCTGAAAATTCGTAATTGTTGATAAAATAGATAGAAATGTCTTTAAAACAAATACTTAGCCCTTTGATGAATATTCACCAACAATTGGACTGCAAGGCTGCTCATATTTATCTGTGAGAATTATCATTGTATAACAGTACACGAACAGTGGTTCCCGTTGAGTTATGAGAAGCTCTGAGTTTTTTTAATCCGGTTAGACAACCTGTATGTTAAGCAATTCATTAGTCTCATTCACATGTTGAATTAAATCATTATAGAATAGAGAGAGAGAGAGAGAGAGAGAGAGAGAGAGAGAG
>KN716457.1:79545-105294 GCA_000816705.1 Dictyocaulus viviparus | reverse complement strand
ATATATATATATATATATATATATATGATGGAATTTTTGTAATAACAACAGGTCTCATTGACAACATAAATAAGGGTATTTTTGTTTTTATTGTCGTTTTTGTTTTTTGTTTTGAAATTCAACACATAGTTTTAAGCTCAAAAATTAATCATCAATCAATAATGATCGATAAATCGTTACGTCAATCTAATATTTTAATTTCATATTCACACATGTTTTAGCGATAATTTTTTTTAAACAATTCAATGTCAAAAAAAATTGTAGAAAAATTTTCTTAAGTGAAATCTGTTAATGGTGAAAAAACATTACATTCAATGCGTTCATTTCTAAGCTGTAATAAGAATTCTATGTCGTTTTTAATATCAGTCATTTTTTTTATGCTGTACATTTTTTTTACCTAACAAATTTGTTTCGTATAAATTCATTCGATAGGATTTTTCTTAAGCGTTTGTATAAATTGTAATTTCTAGTAATAAGTAACTGGTTACGAACAACAATGTTTAGCTTAACGTAAGCGAAACCGATACGGTCGAATCCTCACAACGACTTCAGAACAATCGAAAGCGTTTCACTTGTCTTTCGTTATTTATGCAGAAAAAAAACTCATCTCGTCAATTAACATAGATCACTCAATCGAACGCTATAGAAATGAGTCCTTGGTGATCTCCCAGAGTCTCAGATTCATACAATTCAAGATAAGAACCAACAGAATACGTCTAGAGGTCATCGTGACTCAACTGTAGCCTGAAATCAACACATTCACAGAACTTTTATAAGTTAATCGTTAATTATATAGCTAAAGACCAAAATCAGTAGGATATTTTCAGAAACAATCAGAATCATTTTTTAAAATCCTTATTCATCTTTCTTTTCTATTATTACAATGATCATTTCTTCATTAATTCTTGTTTTTCTTCCATGCTTTGTCGTTACAAACAGAAATGTTTGTCGATCGATATTTTTGAAACAATATCGGTATGATATATCGATTGACAAAGTTGTTTTCAAGTATAATATTATTCTGTGTATTATAATAATTTTGCTATTAGTAGGAACAACTAATAACTCAACTCAGAAAGGCGTCTTTGAAATCTTTCAAGTCCATCAATCCTTCAGTCGAAATTTTGCAGAAAAAAAACTGATAGTATGAAAAAAATACTCAAGAAACGCCACATAAGCAGAAATTAGCTCACAGGATAAGAAAGTTAAGCTTTGGCGTTGATCAATCCCTTGTGGCATGGGATGCGCCAACGCATTCGTGTTCAACGTGATATCGTGGAGGTGGTTGACTGCAAGCCTGGTCTCTACAGTGACTTGAGTTAACGACTCTTCTCCAAGTCCGGGCTGTTTATCTTACTCAGATTTCTCCGGTTTGATGACAAAGAAGGGATGCCTGGGCTGGCTTTGTGGATCTATCTGCTTGTCATTTCCACTGTGATAACACCGCTGCTGCGCCATTGCGTCCATCAATTTGGCTCATACAATGTTATTTTCTTTTTTTCAATCAATTTTTGAAACAAATCAATAATTATGTGATTTTTGAATTAGGAAATTTTGGAAAAATGAAATAATATGATAGAATGACAAAATCTCGTTTTACCTACTACAGTGAAATTCAAAGATTCAATATATTATTTCAAAAACATTTTCATCAATAGTTAATCGGTTTACGTGATTTTGTTAAAAAAATAAGAAAGAAAAAACACTATCTAATCGATAAAACTGAATATTATGGTGGTTCAACCTTCAAGTTCGATTTTTCTTCACTTCAGCGTTCTCACTAGTTAGTGAGGAACTACAGTGAAAAAAAAAACTTGTCGCCGCGTTGACGAAATCTGCCAAATGATATTAGGAATTTATCAACTTAAAACTCGTACCGCATCGAGTTCGGGACATGTTTTCATGTCGATGAATTTCCTGGTATCGTACATCAATTAATCATTGAGAAACGATTTATTCGTCATTCCTCAGTTAATTTTATTCCTTTGCTAATTTGTTAATAATTGTTTGATGACCAATGTTGAGTGGGGTGAATGACGTAGTGGTTGGAGGTTCTGCAGGTGTTACGCAGACGTGGTGCATACCATAAGGTTTGATTAACTTCACATCATTTCATCAATAAAGGTATGCTGAAGAATTTATAGAAAACGCTATTGTTCTTAACTCATTCAATTTGTAAGAGTTATATTGCTTAGTGCTTCCCACAAGATCATGTTCTAGGCTAGACAAAGTGGAATAGATAAACATATATATATATATATATATATATACAATGGAGGCAAACCGACGTAGTGGTATAGGTACCATTAAGACACGCAGGCTTTGGTCAGGTTCGAGGTCGCCCCCAAGGCTACGAAGCACTCCATCCCTTCACGGTAGTACTGATTTCGGAAAGAGTGGTCAATTCGATTCACTGTTCAGACGAGGCTCGTTTTCAACGATCTCCACGACATCACGTTGAATACGAATGCTTAAGTGTATCCCGCCACAGGGATTGATCAACGAAAAAAAAAACTTAATGTTATATATTCAATATTAACGAAACGATCTTTGCATGGTTTAGTGATAATGGATGAGAATTTAAGCTTTTTATTTCAAAGCTGATCACAAACACTTTTCTATTGTCCAATTAAGTGAATATTTATATGATAATGGGTCTTAAAAAGATAAGCTCATAGTTTCCGTTTATACTATTTGATCTGATATCGACCAAATATCTGTGTCGAAAATGACGTCATCGATAGCACGGAAAGCATTTTCAATCATATACACTATCTGTTTGCCTAAAACATATTACTTTAAAACTATGTTTTCATTTTTTTTATTTTTCTTATTTCTTACTTTTATTTTTTTTATAGTTCACAAATTTTATGATTAATCCATTAAAAGTCATTTAATCGTTTAGTATTTGTGAATTCATTAATAGTTGAATTCACTTTCAAAAATCCTACAAAATGGTGTACTTATGAGATCAATTTTGAATCCTCCTTCCTCACAGAATCTGTCTATCATACAAATCTATTTCTTTTCGTTTTGTTTCTACTTCAATTTCTATATGGTGGAGGTCTAAAAAGAGTTTTTATGTTATGTTTTCGACCTCATTTTGTATCGCAAACTTTTTTTCCTCTTCTATTGATTTGTTTGCCATGAAAACTACTCAGTCGTGAACTTTTCTATTTATTTTATTCAATGAACAATTGGTCACCGATTGTCTAAAAACCATTATGTTGTCCTTTCAGTTGTTAATGAGAAGAAAGAAACCTCTAGTGATCTTCTGTTTGATTGATTGGTTGATTGGAGTAGATCAAGGCTTTTGATTGTCATCAGTCGGTTTCACATTTTTCGTTTTCCTTTTTTATCTTAGTTTCAGCTTTTTTCTCCACCCTCTTTCTACTTCATCCATTCACTTTTGCCGTTTGTTTTTATTTATTCTTTTCAATACTCATTATTAGTAAATTTTTTTGTTCCTAACTACTTCTTGAATGACACGACTTCACTGGAACTATTCATTGAAATGTTATTTACACAACAATGTTTTAGATTTTCAATATAGAAAGAATGCAAAAGATAAACAATTTAGAAAAATTAGCAAAAACATAGCAATGATTTACTTTTCTCTTTTCAATATGAATAGTTCTCATACAGTAAGATGCTATTCTGCTTTTTTCGTTCTATTTCTTTTTATGTTTACATAATCGTTCAATAAAACAACAAACAACGACATATACGTGAGATGACGTCATAGGTAAAGTACTGTAGTGGGCGATACTGTAAATCGGTAATTTCAGCAATTGTAACGAATTCTATAAATAAATACTTTTTTTGACCTCTTAGTCCTCTTAGCGAAGTCATTCGACTGTGGTAGATCAACCAATTTTCTTCAAACAATATAAAACATTATATTAAATTATAAAAGCTGCAACCAAATTCCGCAGAACACGTCTACTCCATAAAGATTTTATAAATAATTGATTGTTTATTTTTTTTTTATTTATTCGTTTGCTTACTATCATTCAACATCGAAATTTACAAGAAATAGAGTTTTTGTACATTTATGAACTCTTCTATTTTGTTTTCTTACCGTGACCTTTAAGCATATATTTTTTTAAGAAAATTAATTGTTTTTACGTCACCGAATTGCGTCGCTCGTCGATTAACAACGTTGCCATCGTCATCGTCGTCGTCGTCGATGTCAAGAAAACATCATATTTGAGGAAAATTTACCCCAGATTAAATTTTAATGTGACTGATGAAAACGAAAAAAAACATTAGTAGAAAAAAGAAAAATGTTAAATTAAAAATGTCTATCGTAATTTCTAATAATATTTTTCTTTCATAATATTCAATGGTTTATATCTCGGGTGATAATGGCCAATGAAATTCCCAATTGACTTGTCGAGTATTTGATAGAAATGTGAATGTAAATTCATACGGATTTGCTTTCGAACCTTCAATATGTGTAGATCAAAACTTTTTGTCAATAGTCAATGTGTTCGTCTGCAGTTATCGATTAGCACAACATGTTGATGATTTTTACTCTCATTTATCACACATATTTCGTCAATATCATTTTCGATAATCTTGTTTATTTTGCGTCCATACATGGATATTTATAAACAGGAGTAAATTTCTGGTTATATATTCCTTGAATTTCTCACCGTATTATCTCTTATTATTTAACGGAAATGATCTTTGAAATTCTGTATGTTGACGAGAAAGCAAAAAATTGTAAGATATCGATTTTTATCGGGTTATTGATTAATTCTGTTTTTACCACTGAGGAATTGCTCTATTTCGTGCATTTCATATGCTTGCCGAATTGCATTTTAACCAAAAAGAAATGTTCGATTCGGTAAATTGATGAACATGTGGAAGATTTTACATTAATTCGTAGTTTGTTTAAGAATCAATAGGAAAAAAAGGAAGACATCTATATGTGAATTACTTTGATTTGTAAACAACAATCGATAGATTGAGGTATCGTCTCACTTAAAACCAACACGATTAATAATTCCATTTTGTGTTGCTTTCGTTGCACTACGTCATCGTCTCCTCACCTAGTTATCGTTTCAATTTGATGATGTGTTTCATTTTTTCACACGAATATTTCATCAATCAGCTGTTTAACGTTGTAATATTGAAATTTAATAGCAGGATAGAAATATTATATTAGTCGATTTTTGTTATAATATGATTAATTTATTCTGCTGAATTCACGACATTCTCATTCTACAACGATATCAAATCTCCATTCCCTCAAATGAGTGACGTCAATCAGATGAAAGCTAATTATTTTGGATATAGACAGTATTCTTTCTAGAATCATGGAAGTGGTTAACTGGTCTAAAGCTAAAAAATGCACGGTTGTTGTTTGGGTCTTTCATTGAATCTTCCAATACCTCATTCCTTCTCAAGAACTCACTCATCTGTACATTTGCTTGACGGTTTTTTTCTAATGGAAATAACAATTGACAGCGGTTATAGAATTTCGGAGGAAAAAAGTCTCGCCAATCTTTATATTTTCCTCCTTTTCCTCTCAATATTGTTTCTTCGTTTTTTTTAATCAAGCAAAAATTTAGAACATCATGTTTCTGTTGAATCTTATGTATTTTTAATATGTACTAGTAACAATTCGTTCTTTTTTCTTTATCGAAGAGGAGAATATGCAGAGAAATTTTTATTCCAACTTTTAATATCGATTGAAACTGATCGAGTTTTTAGCATTGGAAGTTTTTTTTCTTTTAGATTTCAGGTGACATTCAACATATTTCATTCTAACCCGTTATTGCAAAGTTACAGTAAAGTACAATTGTTTTTTATTGGCATCGAATTCCAGCAAATGGACCACAAAAAAAGTCCATAGAACACTCAATCGATAGATAATGATAATTGTTATTGATCGGCTTAAAATCTCATCCCTATGACGTCATAACATCAAATGTAATGCCAGTGAACCAGATTTTCATACTTTTCTTAGCAAAAATATGAAAAACATTACACTTATATTACGTGCTAAATTTTCGTGCTTTTCTTTTTTTTTGTTAATATTATTTTCTCGTTAAAAAATTTCAAATTCGTTACATATTTAAAAATTTTCTTATTATTTTTCTTTTAATTTGTTTTCTATTCATACAACATTATGTCCAAAAGAGGAAAATTCTTATCAATTTGGTGGATCTTATTCATCCATGTTTTCCTTTCACTTTCTAGAGCAAAAAAAGGAGGATTCATTATGAAATAAGGAAAAATGAAATGAGCTCCATACGAAGATCGCCCGTATTTTATTAAAAAAAAATCATCTTCATAGTAATACCAAATTTGTAATTTCCTTCTAATATCACATAAATTTCACTCAATTTGAGGTTGTTTTGATTAATGAAAAAAAATCACCCAGTTATTTACCAATCCATTATCCTCTTGTCATAATTAATTGCGTAATCTGCCACTATTGATTTTTCGTTACCTATCACTATAGTTATCAATATTACCATTAATACATAAGGTAGATAAGCTTTGGCGTTGATCACTCCCCTGTGGCGGGATGCACCAACACTTTCGCACTCAACGTGATATCTTTGAGATGACTAAATGCGAACCTGGTCTATACAGTGATTTGAGTTGACTACTCTTCACCAAGTCAATGCTAGTTATCTCATCTAAGTTCCTGTGGTACCAATTTACCAACCCGAAGAGATGGTAGGCTTGGTAGGCCTGTGGCGGACCGCGAATGATTCGGGCCTGTGTTCCAACTGTAGCACACAACACCATTGCATTTTTCTCGCTGTTTATAAGCTCGTATTTCCAAATGCTTTTTACATAAGAATTTTCAAAGCACGAAAACAAAGTGTTGAGATAGAAAGCAGATAGAAGATATTTGATAAAACAAAAGTGGGAAGATAAAGAAATTATTCAGATGTGAAGATAAACGTAGGTAGAAACAAATGTTTTATATCTTTGGGTACAAAACTATTTAGAATTCTGATTCACATAAAAGTTGCTTATCGATTTGAATTATATGAAATAAGTAAGATCGCGATCATTAATGATAATGCACCATTCTTTGATCTATCCATTTTTGTTACATATCTCATTATTAGATGAGTGCCACTTTTTATTCGTAAAAAAAACCTTTGAACATATTTTATTCTTTGGATATCAATTGAAAACTGATCAGTAGATATTCCCATACTCCTTATTTATTCTTCATGCAAATCTTACACTGCTTACACATTGTTTACAACTTGACAGAGATTTCGATCCACGTCACATTTCTGATAATTGTGAAATCGTTTACGTACAGTTTCGTATTAATCGAAGACGAAAACAGCGTGTTCTTGACGATAAGCTGGTTGATGTCGTGGCAAAAGAACACATGCACACCATGACGATCTTCTTCACAGGTCACCGCCCGCCTCTACTCCTCCCCTCTCTCCTACTCACTTGACGCCATAGGCGGAATCGTCGAACTTGCGTTGCTGGATCACTTTCACCTATCTGATTCATCGAATGCACGCGTGCGTTCACGTCATCTACCACGTTATGATTGATAGCTATGTATAAGATAATACAAAAGCAGATTCTTGAGATGTTTCTCAGCTTAAGCCTCTTCTAATGGTATTGTGATCATTCACGTGCAGCATCTTGATTACTATTGTTCGCATTACATTTTTTCTAAGAAAACACTTCTTTATAATACTACATAACATAGCATAGAAATCATATCATGCATATATCTCAATCATACACATAGTCTTCAGTCAATAATCGTGAATTATTGTGCATCGGTTTTCGTGGATTCGTACATAATTCAGAAAATTAACTATCGATATCCGTATTCCAGATATCGGATTGTTACTGACGACGTTTCCGGTGTAGTTTCAAACTCGGCAACAACTATGAAACTGATTTGGTTTGTTCTTATCACTCACTTATTCTATCTGCTCTGTTAACTATTTCTGTTGCATTGTGAAGGACAGAAAAAGGAATACGTAAAAGTACTTCTTAATACAATAGATGTCCATCATAAAAAATTGACAAAAATTGTGAGAGAACTAAATAGAACACTGGAAGTCAATAAATTTCGGTCATGAGGTCAATGATGACAGGCTCCTGAACATCGCTATGACATTAAGAGAAATTTATCATATCATTGAACAAACCTGATAAACCTCATTTCTATTCGAAAATGAGGCCGTGTCAATGATTTCATCATGTTCAGCACATATCGCATTAAATCCATACCATTCATTACTGCTCTAGTTTTTGGATGTACGTTGCTTGAAATTTGGTTTTTTTTCTAAAAGGAACATTTGGTTATACAGAATCTCTTCTTTTGTCATAAAAAAAATCTGAAAAATAGCTGTTCTAAGTAAATATGAAGCATTACAAAGTTTTTGAAAAAAAAAGGTACTGTCACTGCTTCTACCTCTTAGTGCCTAGTTTTAAATGTCCTCATAGTACACTTGGTGGACAATAAGATAGTAAGATCTACATGGTTATAGAATTTCATTTGCTAAGGACGTATCGCTTGTTCAATCGTAGAGCTTCATCGTCACATCAGCCTATCTCTAAGCATTCATCTGAATGTATATCTTCTATGTTCATCATTTCTTTTAGCAAATGGATTCAATGTATATTACGGGCAGTTAATCCATGACTGTTATGACTATATCATGCTCATATAAATTGTACTTTACAAAACACAATCTAAAAGTCGAATTCGAGTTTATACTCAGGCTAAGCATTTCATCCTTCATAGATCAGTGAATTGGTACCAGAATGATCTAGAAAGATAAATGGCGTTGAGTTGGTAAAACCCCGGTCATCTCAAGTCGATATGAAGAATACTCGCATTCAAGTACTTTCACGATATTATGGAAAGAATGAATGTGTTACTCGTATTATTACAACAATTTAGATGTCACTAATACTTATGCTAATCCAATGACCAATCTACCTGATTGAATATAACATCAAAATTGTGATTATTAGTTTATTATGTTGGATTGCTTTCTACCATGTCAGTGTTCTTTATCTTATAGGATGAGTCTGATGCCAATTCACCGAGCCCTGAGGAACAACGGGCTTTGTAGGATTCGGTGCAGCCATAAAAATTTCGTATTACTATAGCACTTTCTGAAACTACATGAGACTTTTCAGGATATCCATATTACTCTCACTTATGATGTCAATCGTTTCATCTCGATTATTTGACCATCTTTCTTTAGCAAAGGAGATCGTAACGTCAGCATCACCGGTCGTTATTCACCATCGACATAAGAAAGTAAGAGTATTAATTCTTCATTTTTTTTTTTCACAAAGCAAAGATATAAGTTCAATACCAAAGTTATCATTAGCACTGAATATATACAAAGGTATTGAAAACCAATAATGTTCCTATTTAGCAAGATCGTTGTAATAAACTTCATTTCTGATCTGAATAAGAGAAAAGTTATGAATCATTTTAGCTTATTCATGTCTAGGTTTGAACTTTTACCCCGTTTCCGGAAAATGTTCATCACTAGTATTAAAATGTTCTGTTGAAAAATGATAATTACTTAAGCAATTAATAATTATTAGATCAAGAAATGAAAGCAATGAAGGTTATAATTTGCAAAGATTTGAACACCATCATGGACGACAGATTCTGAAAAGGAAAAGAATAGAAAAATTACTGAGGCTTGGCAGAATTAGCGAGGAAAAGCTATCTTATATGTTAGAATAATTGGTAGTTTGCCGTACGATAATATTCAAATTGTAGATCATAGTTTAACATGAACGAATATAACACCTATATCTTGGAACATACAGAAATATTTGAAAAACCACCGATCATATAATACTGAAAACTGGATCAAGACCTCAGAATAAACAAGAGTATTTCTTCCTTTCGTTTTTTCTCAAACGACTTTCGTCAATTGCGGTGGTCACGTGTATACATGGTTATCATAGTTGAGACTCATTCCGTGATCTTGGAATCGTTGACAGCTGCCTATATTCGAATTACATCCTAAGAAGTTTTATAAAATCTATTTAATATGAGAACAAATACAAAAAAATGATTACGATTAAGCCCAAAGTATGAAAAAAGAAATCTTGACAATAATTCCGAAATTTTCAGCATCACTATCGTCATAAACATCGTCGACGTAGCGTAGATACGAAAGAGAAGACAAATGCACAACGAAACAAAAATCTTCTACTGATGAAACCATTCTGGCCATGGCCATAAAAGGAAAAGAAATCCTGATATCATCATCAACAACAGCAACAACATCAAAGGCAACGACACAGCAGCGCTATCGCAAAGCGATGAAGTTCATCTAAATGTAGATGAATAAAGCTAAACGGGATTCTGAGAAAAGGATCTACCCCATTCATAACTCATATTGGTTTTTGTTGTACTCGATCCCACAAAGAGACGATCTCATGACTATGTAAAACTTTAATATGGTGATAGTCATTGATATTTTTTTGAAATGATCGTCTTCAATTTATGGACATTGGAGATACTATACAAATAGAGATATTTATAGATGATTTTATATTTATTGATTATTTAATGATCTCATATAGTGTTCCCATCGTTTTTTTTGTGCATGTAACTTCTCCCTGTTATAAATATTTGAAAAAAATTACAACAAGTTTTGAGAAAAAATATTTGTACAAAGACAAGTACTACTATATAATCCACTAATTTCATAAAAAATTTGGAATAAAATGCATGAAGTTAAAGTGAGTAGAGTGAACAGCTTTTACGTGATATTTCAATAATTATGATTTTTCTTCATTGTAGTAGAAAAAAAAGTACGTAGATCAAAATCAGATTAAGGTTGACCAAAAGTTAGGTGTTTATACAATCAATGACAACATTGACAGATAAGCTTAACCTACATCAAATGATAGCAATCCATTCAATTCCTATTGATTATCATGACTTAAGGCTTATTAATTACAAGAAATCGATATAATTCAGGTAGTGGAACTAAAGAAGCAGCAACTACATTCTGGGACATAGAATTATCGCTATAAGACAACTATAAAGGAGAGACATCCAAGAACGGAACGATATAAAAGTTGTTCGAGGTAGCATGATGCGTGGAAACGAGTCGTTCAATTATCCATGTAAGTATTCTTTGGAATACATCAACATACCAATGCAGACCAAATACTGTTCAATACAGAAATCGAATTCAAATTCTCTTGATGATTGTCTGTTTAGTTCATTTACTAATGATGTCAGTAACTAAATGTGTTTACGTATCTTAACAAACTATTAAACCATATCATGTCCACGTCAAAATATATGATAAATTAAAATTTGGGTAGGAGGTTGTGAACAATCAAAACCTTAGCAACATATTTAATATAGCCAGTGTTCTCCAGTATCGACCTGTACCGAAAAGCGCTTGTGTATTTTTGTGCATATGCATTACTCAGCTGATACCTAGCTGAATTCTTATATGTTAAATACTATGATTCGTATGGAATTTTCAACGAACACATTAAATATCACTAATGTTCAGGTGTATAGAGTAATTATAACATATTTAAATTGTAGGAAACACTTTAATAAGAGCAAAAGAACGGAGGAATGAAGGAAAAGTATTACGACTAACATTATGAAGAGAATTAAAAGTTATCATTGGATACTAACCTAAATTTTAAAATAACTCGATTATTACATGCATACAATCTTCAAAACATAATTACAAAGTTTTAAACTTTGAACGAGAATTAAATTTTTTACGTGATAAGGAAATGATATAAAAAAGCTGCTTTATACAAAAGAAACTTGACATCTTCTCAAAGTAACAACTCAATAAGCTTATTTTAAGCCAAACAATCAAAACATGCATATTCAACACTATCTGTTCAATACATTCCATCGTCACCACCAGCTCGCGCTAAAGTCTGGGCCGCCTAAATTCAAGGTTTACATTTTAGCATACAAGCTTACAAACAGAAAAATTCGTAACTGTAAAAAAAAAGTAAAATAAAACAAATATCAACGTCCTTAGAACATCTGCTTGGAATGCAAAAAACCAACTTTGGTATTTATGCCTGCCAACTTGGGACAATTAGTAATTCTGTGACCAAGGCCTGAGCAATAAGCGCAACCCTGAAAATATGAATGAAACACATCTATTGCACACATCTTTGCACTTCTACCTAAATAAATAAACTTCGCGGGTATAAAATGAAACATTTTCCACCACACATAACAAGGCAAAACAAATGCTTTATTAAATCAGCGCTGTTTTATAAAATATATACAAATATAATTGCTTTTGCTCTGATATTCAGAATTAAAGGCGTAATGGAATAAAATTAGTACCTTGTCATCAGTATTTCCAGTAGGTGGTTCTTCCGCATCACCAGCGAGATCACGAAGGAATGCTGGCAGTTCTTGTCCCGCTTCCACGAGTAGTTGCTTCAGATCTTGCATCACCGAGAGATCTCAAACTTATTTTCAATATTAGAAATAACCATTCTGATATCAGACAAAATGTATAACGTTTGTTAAATGTTTATCTATCGAATAGAAGTTGTACAAACCAGCTTTCCTATTAATGAAAGTGGTTGCCATTCCTCGTCGACCAGAACGGCCTGTGCGACCAATTCTATGGACTAAAACAAAGACATTTTGAACAAGATTTGACCAATGTTCGAATAGGGGTTACTCCATCAGTGCTGGATACGTTTCAAGGGTGCAAATCTAACGTTTTCCTACAAAAGAACATAAATCTAGCATCGATATAATACTACTTTTCAACTTCCTTTACTTACAAAAGTAATTAAACGTCAAGTTAAAAACTTTGTAACCCATTTTGAATAATAAATTCTCCTAAAACCTATTTTAAATAACAAATTCTCCTGCAATCCTAAAAACTGTTCAATGAATATGTCAGCATTCAAATTATACCCACCGTAATTCTCGATGTCTTCGGGCATATCGTAATTTATAACGTGCTCAATACCCTGAAAAAATTTCCGTCAATCTGAAAATTTTAAACAAAAAACCTTTGTCTCACAAATTATCTCTTTTTTTCCAAGAGTAGAATCACATCAACCACCAGATAATGGGAATCATTCCAATTACCAAACAGGAATTGTTAGACAATAAAAAATAGACTTTTACTGTAATAGAATTCTAAGATCAGTTATAAATATCTATCAAAGCATTCCTAATTTTTAAAAAAAATTACAGAGCTGTTTGAAAGGAATTTTCATTTGAATCAATAACACTTTTTAATAATAGGAAAGATTAGAAGTACCTGGAAATCAAGACCTTTCGAAGCGACGTCGGTTGCAACAAGTACGTCCTTCTGACCATGCCGAAACTCGTCAATTCCAGTATGTCTATCACGTTGCTCTAAAGAAACAGTAATGTAGGTTAGTAGATTTGAAGCGCAATACTGAACTTTACTTTTTTTCGCAGTTCTAATAAAAAAAACTGACTTACCTTTCCCCCCATGAATTGAAACAACTTCTACACCTTTCACGAGCAGATATTCATAGATATTATCTACATCCACTTTTTTTTCAGCGAATATCAATACTCTGAATAGTTAAATACCATTATAAATAAAAATATATAAATAAATAAATCAATGTATAAATAAATATATATACAAGTAAATACATATATATAAATAAATATATACCTCAATATCTCATAATGAAGTGAATATGAACGTGAATGTTTTAAAAAGTGTCTTTAATAATATTGGATAATAAAAATCAATGGGTACATTCAATCTTCTAAATGCTGAATCGGCCATAAAACTCAAACTCTTTCACTGCACCAATGTCCGGTATACTATATCGACTGCATTATCAAGGTCCTCGTACTCTCTAAGGATTCGAGTTTTTTGACTGAGTCAGCATTGTGGAGATTGATTATAAAAATGTCAAACCATTATGGCTTACCATTATCGACCAAAAATTCAAATAATTCACTATTAAAGAACACATCGCACTAACTTTGGTGGAGTTTTTTGAAGACAGTCCAACACTCTTGTAAGTTTGTCCTCTGTACGCACGTACTCAATTTCTTGTAGAACGTTTAGCGAAGCAGCTCCAGCTCGACCAACATTAACAACCTAGATATTTTGTGTGTGTAACCATTCCCATTGATAAGGATAAGAATGAGCAGTGGCCAAATCTATCTTTGTCGCGATGAAGTACCCATTCGTATCGATGTTGTATAGGGTGGGTATTTAAATGGGACTTTTCTATACAATCACTTGATAGAATCAGTTTGTTCCAAGTCGGCGTTGGTTTACCTCCCATTAGTTTGGTACCAATTTACCGGCAGGGAAGAGATAAGAAATTCACTTGAAGTGGGATCGGACTGATATCAGGCCCACTGCTCCCTGCCACTGTGATACGCAACCACAATAATTAATACATTAATGATAGTATGAAAATCATATCCATGCCATAAATATGTAGTTACATGTTATTACTGTAGTACTGAATCGTAAGTATAATGAGTCCAACCGACATAAAAAAACGCTCATAAATCCTACCACGGGTCGAACAAGGGCAGATTTCGCGAAATTTTGAATCTTTTTTGGCATGGTAGCTGAGAATAGAAGAGTTTGCCGTTGAGCCTCAAAAAGTATGGTGAATCAATCCGTTCTTTCTTTTCAATAATAAAAGTACTTCACTTTGAAAAATGCGAAAATAGATTTCAACTCATCCTCGAATCCCATGTCCAACATTCTATCAGCTTCATCAAGCACAAGATATCGACAAACCTAAACAGCGACTATTCAATTGATTTAAATTTTTCTAATGATTTATTTTATTCAAAAATCATCCCAGATTTAAAGATTAAAAGAAAATATTGGGCATTTGCATACCTCAAGGTTGAAAATCTTTTTCGTTAGCATATCAGAAAGCCGACCTGGTGTTGCAACACATACATGAACTCCTCTAAAAAGTATAATGTCTATATAAAATGCTTATCAAATTAAAAAGAAGTTCTTAAAAAAATTGACTGCTCAAACAAAGCGAGGTTAATCACTCTTACTACAGAATATGTATGGCACGACAGTGAAATTTGTTTAAAACTTACCACTTACAATACATAAATCTTAAGAAATGCTTCCAGCCACTTACTATATTGATCAAATACTTCAAAAAAAAAGTCACGTGGTAGATAGTGTTGAAAATCATAAAGTTATGATCTTTGTGGAGTTCTTCACAGGGTAAAATCACAAATTTAGACTTCTCTTACGGTTTCTTTCAAAGTTGTTTTTTAGAAAAATTATGTTAGAAAACTACACAAACATGAATTTCGTCCACAACGAAATTCATGATAGGAAAAATTCAGGATAGAACGAATTTTAATCTTTTAAAATGTCGTAAATAATACTATTTTACATTCTTTCTAATATAAAAACAAATACAGAATGCCATTGAATAGGAAAAAAATTGGACTGGAATTTTACACAGAAAATTTCGTACGAAATAAAACTAAACCTACTCTTTAAAAACTTGTGCTTGTTCCCGAATGGGTACACCTCCAATGCAAAGCCCAACCCGTATTTTAGGCATTTTTGTATCACGCTGGACCCATTGCAATAAATCCACGATTACGTCATGAATCTGCCTAGCCAACTCGCGCTAGAAAATCGATAGATATTGAAGGAAGTAATCAAACCCATCAAATCAACGAACAGTTAAAGAAATTTTTTCGAAAACATTTCTAGCTACTAGTCTCAATCCATTGAATAAATTCAACATTTGCTGTCCAATTCAATCTTATGTGAAGCAAAATAATAGATCTTGTTTAGTTGCAAAAACGTGTATATTTTCCTATAGAAAGAAAACATATAGACAGGAAAAAAGACAAAACTAAAGCCAAGAAATGAAAGGCAAAAAAAAAAACACAAAAAAAGTAAGAAAAGAAAGCAAAAATGAAATGAAGAAAACGCTGCAAAAATATCACACCGATGGTACAATTATCAAAGCATATGGTCCCTCTCCTCGTACAAAAGGAAGCATATATTCTTGCTCCAAGCAAAACATAATGAGAGGTAAAGCAAAAGTTAATGTTTTTCCAGAACCTGTAGACGCAATGCCAATCATATCTCGACCAGATAGACTGCAAAAAACCAGTAGAGATCTGCAAACAAGAACAAGATGAGTTAAAGACTTACACAACTGGAATACCTTGAATTTGAATGGCAGTTGGAATATGAATGTCGTTATGTTTCAATGCAATCAGTAGGGACTTTGGAAACTTCATTTCCTTCAAGTAACAGAATGAGTTACAAAATTACACTTTCATATAATCTGTGAAAATTTAAATTTAGGTTTGATGGATAAAACTTCCTTTCATATCAAAAAATTACCACTGTCCTCCAGAATACCTTAGGTTGGTAGTAACATTTCACATCACTTCCTTTTACTTAAAAAATACATCTTTTTCATTCTTTTTCGGAATTGAAAGCGTAATAGTGTATAGAATTAATATACTAGTAAAACAAGAATAATTGTGATGGAATATACACAGAAAGGAGCCAACAAGAAAACTTCCAATAGGAGGTGGACAATCGAGCCCATCAACAACTATTCCTCTTCTTTTTCTATACTCATTGAAATCTTCCTCGCTTTGATTTCTTATATGAAGAGGTGGGCGCCAACTAAAACGTTTGCAATTAAAATGGAAAAATTTCATCGGATAGAAAAAATCACATGTTATATCAATAAAAAATTTAGATCAAAGACTTTAGACTTGAGGAGAAATTGACTAAAATAATCAAACGAAAGGGCGCATATTATTGATGTTGTTTAATTACATGTCTAATTCTGAGCATATGCATTTATCTAATAATTAACGGTATTCAGCATGTACTGAAATACTATTCACAATAACAATGAAACAGCTTAGTTAGAACCAAAGATACTAGACACATATTGTTGTAAATTATATTGCACATTACACATTCTTTCCGTGTCGTTCTTCTAAACGTTACTTATTTCATTAATTTTTATTTTGTTCGTTTTGCCTTCTTAATAGTTGTATCTGAAACATGTGCGTGGGTATGTATTCACACTTCTAAACAGAATAATGCATTACAATGTATTAGAAATGTTCACATTCCTGCCTTGTCATTCGAATCATAAACTATCTCACGGTAACTTACGATGTTCGAAATGATTCTGTATATTGTACACCTTGTGCAATTTCAACTGCTGCATGAAGAGCGCTGTTCTGAGTTACACTCTCAAGCAGCTTTTCTTCTTCCAATCTTTGCCTTTCACGAGGATCAATTTCTTATAAATACAATATGTAGAAAATGATCAAGTAAAGGTGATCAAAGAACCATTTTGACCTACCAGAATCCTTCTCCTTTAACTCGGCATGTTTTTCTAGCAACGTCTTTTTAGATTCCTCAGATCTTTTTTCTTCTTCTTGTCTTCGCCTCTTTGCTGCCAGTTCTTCTTCCTGTTGCGCAGATGACGGAGCCAAGACATGTTTGAGCAAGGCACGTCGATGTAACTTAAGATATAACATGATATTAATAGAATAGAGCAAAAGCTTTGAAGCAATAACTTAAAAAACACTACGTTGATAAACAAACTCATCAGAACAAGCAAACTTTTTCAATTAAAGCCTTTTAGTTAATAGATAAAATGGCATATAACTATTTGATAAATTTAAAATATTCAAACTAATATAGCACCCTAATAGTCGAAAAACAATTGAAAAAGAAAAGACAATGATGAGAATGACTATAATTATGGTAAAGGAACCTTCTCCTTTCGACGTTGCGCAGCAGAAAGAAACAATTCGTCGGCCAAATGTTCTTCGTCAGAAGAAAGATTCATACCATCTCTTTTTTGTTTCTGCTCTTCAAGCAGGATCTGGCGCCTTCTTTCCTCAAATATTATACGGTAGAAATTGGCATTAACGAACAAAAACACCAACCTCATATTTCTGCTTCATTGCCTCAATGTCATCGTTAGGGGGATCTTCTGATTGAACCATCTGAAACATTTAATAAAACATTCCACTTCGAAACTACCATTTAAATCGAAATTTCGGAAAACTGTGGCAATAAAAGGAAGGTCACAAAAAGTCGAGCACCTCCTACGCGATTATGCATGTACATAAATTTACAGAACAGACCAGTCTAATATTTGATACTTTTACAAGCTTCTATGCAGTTGAAGCTTTATGTTATCATTCTTCATCATGAACTTTGACTTTGTCCATTTAGGCTTATTTATCTACATCTTGGTGCATTCGGTTGAAGCAATACAAAAATTCCATCCTAAGTAGGTTACGCTGCTCATGACATAAATTGCGTTGAATACCGCGTTCCACCAATGAAGAGTATTAATTCAAAAAGTGTTAACCTTCCACAGAGAATTTCAGTGTGAAAATTGCTCTCTTTGTAGATTTCTTAGCCTGGAATCCCGCATTCACGTACTCATAACACCGGCTAGAAGTGCCTCTGTTATTCACTCATTTGATTGTTTGAAATGCATTCAGGTGTTTTAAAAATACATAGCGCTTTCAAAATGACAGATCCGGCTGCCCTTAAGCAAATCAAGATCCAAACTGGTGTGGTGAAACGACTTATAAAAGTAATTTTGTTCTGCTTTATTTTGAACTGTTAAAAACTTTCTACATTACAGGAACATGCTTGTTATACCAAAGAAGTTGAAAAAGAAACGCAAAAAATCGAAAAGATGAAAGCCGAAGCACAAAATGAAGATGATGAATATGCCATTAAGAAGGCAGGACAAGTGTTGCAGGTAGGGATGACGTGATGTTCGAGTGAAGTAAAACCTTTGGCATTGAATTGTTAAGGAAACACATGGGATGATTAATGATACAGCACGACGTTGTATAACGGCTACAGAAGAACTTCGGAAGCTTATAGACAGCTGTACAGTGGAGGAATGCCAGGAACTCAACGAAGCGAAGGCACAGATTGAGGCTGCGCTTGCTATCAATGCTGCTTAGGCATGACCAGTTACATTTTATATACATTGTTGCATACTTCGTTCTATTTGTTTGCTTTATTGCTTGGAAATTCTATTTCTGATCTCTTGTTATGACACATCTAAGCATTGGTCCACAAGTCTTATCATATCACGTGCAGTTATGTGTCAAGAAAGAGCGGAATCTAAGTGCTTCATAACTGGTATTAATAACGTATCTAAATTAAACGTCATTTGTTCCCTTAGATCATCGACGTTGCGATAAAAGCTCTTAAAATTCTTTGATTTGTATCAGGAATTGTAACTGGATCTCGTTTATTCTACAAATTGATGTGAATATTTTATAAAAAGATCGTGAACAGCTCATACACTATATTTTAGTGGGAAAATATATAAGATCATAGATTCAACAACCAAATAACAATAGGTTGCTTCTCCAATTTCTGACTTTATAGACATTCGCTTCATTGAAATCCTGAGTGCTGAAACTGCGTTTATGGAAGAATTTAAAATACGGTGATAACAAGTACTGTTATAGTGTTTGTTGGCGAAGTGCAGTACAGTGGAGCTTGTACTGATCAAAAGTCCGCAACTTTGTGAAATAACAACTGGAATCCGAGAACTGGTAAGATACGTAAATGGAGGATTGCTGTAATCTACAACATATAAAGTAATGCTCTAGCCTTAACATAAAATACATTTTCCTTTTTTCCGAAGGACTTCCCAGTCACTGTTTTCTGCTCACCAAGATCAGGCTTATTGGTAAAGTTTATGGTTCCCGTTACATCGCAGAAATCATTAGGCGGAATATTGTACCAGAAATATCTCATGAAAGCATGAAGGGAATTAGAATATTGTCAGAAATACATTTCTTCTTTTTTCTTCACACATGGTATATACACCACATTTGCGAGAAACTGTAACGACTCCTTTTTTTGACTTACCCACTGATTCGACTATTTCCTACACCCTGATAGTAAATACAATATGTACATCACTCACCTAGAAATGTTAAACACTTGAGGAAGAACGTTTGATGCAAGCTTGCTACTCAACAGAACAGAAATTTTCTCAAATTTTTTATACCAAGCAGATAGTACATCTCAGAACAACATTTTAAACATAGTCGTTGTTTCTCAAATTCTTTTTGAATAATCTGAGCAATAGTAAATTTCTGTATCCATCAATACAGCAACAGTTGCCAACATTTCATTCAATCAATTTAAGATAAAAAACAGAAGCAACAAAAACATTCCAAAATCAGATTTACGATATCAAAATCATTCTGTAAATTACTAGCATTCAAATAGAAAATTTACTACTATTGACACTTATACGTGTGACATGAAAGGAAGAGTTGTGGTTTCAGATAAAGTAAAAGAATCAATTTACATACTACCAGCACCATCCATTTCAAAGAGAGCAAATTCGGTTGAACACAAGATAGTTTCGTAGAAACGTAGACATACGTCTAGCCTAAATCTCAAGACCAGTGATATAACGATGGCGCTGTCGTATATACATTACATGCCCTATACCATGCTTTTTGAATGATGCTATAATTAGTTTTGTCTTACGATCTTCATCAAAAGAAGCGAAAACAGGGGTTCTCGTTGTAGCCATCACCGCACAGTATTTTGCTGGTTATCTGTTTTCCGTATGCTTTCATTGCACAGCGGAATATGAAAAATGAAGTTTCTGCCAGATTCATAACAAGATGAACCTGAAAATGTGTAGAAATTGCGACCTAGTTTCTAATTAGTGGTTGTGTAAATTGCTTCAGAAAAACTAGATAAAAAATAAGTTGTACTGGAAGTTGAATCATAACATCCAAACACTAATATAATCAATTACACATGAATATTACCTACCTAAAAACTTTAGCAATTTGAACAACTTTGAAAATTATTTACTTCAAGTAGAATAGAAAACGATTCAATCACACAAAGATTTACTACTACATTTATATCGTTAAATACACTTTGTTATATACACAAGTTTGGGATTTTATTTTGCTTTGCCGAAATTACGAAGTAGACGAAGAATATTGAAACGCTATTTGAAAATGTCTTCGTAGCAATCCACTAAAATCTAAAACGTAGCGTGGATACTTGTTTTGATTTCAATATACATAGTTTGGAAAGAATTGAGGACCGTTGAAAAACGCATAAATGAATCACATCACACAACGGTTACCCCATCGGCTCACTTCATCTTCATTATTGTAAGTTGAAGAACTCAAATAGCCAAATATATTCTCAATGTTCTGTGCATTTCCCATCCTAATCGTTTACCTAATCCCACGACAGTACGAAATACAAATTACGTAGAAACGGATTGTAGTCTTCGTTCATTTAGAACGATTTAAAATGGGAAATCATTACGGTCATAATTCTTGTGTTAACTTTGAAAACAGTCAAATGAACGAGATGAGTATAAATAAAGACCAGAATAAAAGATTCCAATCTAACAAAATGCTGAGAAAATTCGTCGCTCTATTCTGACCTCACTGCATTTTGCATCATTTTTAACGAGATCCTTTAATAAAATTACGCGGAAATTTTTTCTCTTTGTGAGTCTTCTCGTGTTTATTTGGTGTTCTGAAATTTTGCTCTCTTTTCTAATTGTTTTATTACAAATAAAAGGAAACTGAAGATATAAGGTTTAAGAGTTTATGAAAATATTTTTGGCCTAATTGTGACCTCAATACATATTGCGTCATTTTGGATGCACTACTTTCATAGAGCACTTTCTATCATTAATTTTCTCTTTTGCGGATAATTTTTAACATTTAATTTAATCGCGAATATGGTGTTTTATCATGAAATTATTCTTCTGATCTTTTAGTCCTTTTTACGGTGCACTTTTTAATTAAAAGTTTAACGACTGGGATTCTCGATATCGTGGGCTTTTAGGACAGCCATAATGAGCATAGGTATGTTTTAGAATGGAAGTGATAATTTCTGGTAATTGTTTTTTTTTTCTAGAAAATGAACAAGAGAAAGGTCAAAGTTGGTTGGCTAAGCAGGATCTCGATGTGATCGGTGCAGAGAACTTAACTCCGCTCACAGAAGAGGTGCAGATTATTTTATTCATTGTTGTCTCGCGACATTTGGACTATAATGCTTCTCTTCTTTGGTTAGCATTTCACTCTTTGGCTATTATATCCCATATATTTACAGGTAATTTCACGTCAGGCGACCATCAATATTGGGACGATCGGTCATGTGGCACACGGGAAGTCAACATTGGTGAAGGCTATATCTGGTGTACACACTGTCAAGTTCAAAAATGAATTGGAAAGGAACATTACTATTAAATTAGGATACGCTAATGCTAAAATCTATCGCTGTACTAATATAGAATGCCCTCGTCCTGGCTGTTATAGGTGAGTTTTACGGGAGTTGTCACAATTCCATGCACGTTGATTTCACTTCCTATTGATGGTCCTTCAAAAATATGCGACCATATCTCTTTCTATTTTATGAGTTTAAGAGTTTATTCGAAAGGTGATTCAGGCAAAAATACTGGAAATTTGTCTATACTTACTTTATTTTCTTGGAATAACAGAGGTTTCGGCGGCATTGATGTACACCTTATTTCGATATCTTGCATGAGCATTATTTACAAGAAAAGTAGTAATCGAATTCTCATATTTAACATTGAAATTTTGTGGTTCTTCAACGGCTTGAATATTTTTCCTTTTCCTTTATATTAAATTGTAATGAAAATCGAATTCAAATTGGCATTCAATTTTGACCGAATCAATGTGCAGCATGCGATCTGCATACATAAACACAAGCAAGAATGCATGCATGTGCCGTTAACACATCGCTGTAAAGAGATCCAGCTTCCAAAGGTCACTTTTGGTCGATGATTTATCCTAAACCCGCTGTTTGTGATTACACTATGTAGCTTCGAAACCAGTCGGTTAAAAGTTCTCCAAGATTGGGATTCATCATTATATATATAATTCAAATTCAGCCAGAGGTCATTTTCCATTCGTTAGGCTTTGGTAGAATGGTATCAGATTAATTTGTTAAGATAAGCAGCACTGTCTTGGGAACAGGCTGTTCTTTTCAAACAGTATAGTCTTCACCCATTCAAACGTAACTATGACAAGACGTTGTGCTGAGATGGATCTGATCTGATCTCTGTAATGGATCAGCACGGCAGACCGGATATCTAAGTGCAGGTTCAAGTCCCGCCTGAGGTTCCGAGTTTTGCGGCCATCTCAGCACAACTATGGACAATATAATACCATTGCAAAATATAAATAAAATTACGATTATGACAAGACGATTGGGTAGCACATCTTCACATGAAGATAAATTATTCCAGTACTTATCTTTGTGGTAATTCATTCAACATAGGTCTGCTGGGTCTTCAACTCCTGATCGTTTTCCATGCGAACGCGCTGGTTGCGGTGGAGAATTTTTATGTGTCCGACATGTTTCCTTTGTTGATTGTCCTGGTCATGATATTCTTATGGCTACAATGCTCAACGGGGCTGCTGTTATGGACGCAGCTTTCCTACTTGTTGCAGGTACGGCTTTTACAGCCTTATAACATAATATAGTTGTTTTTTTTACAGGGAATGAACCGTGTCCTCAACCTCAGACTTCGGAACATTTGGCTGCTGTTGAAATAATGCAATTGCAACATCTTCTAATACTTCAAAATAAGGTTACTGAGAACTAGAATAGACCAGAAACGACTTTATATTTTGTAACACAAATAGTAGATCACTATGGTGCCTTCGTTGTCATGCATTTTGCTTAGGTGGATATTATAAAAGAGTCGCAAGCTCGAGAACAATATGATCAAATCAAATCGTTTGTCCAAGGGACCGTTGCTGACAAAGCTCCAGTTATTCCAATTTCTGCTCAGCTAAAGTACAATGTTGACGTGAGTTTGTCTTCAATTTAACAATAATTACTATATGTGTTGGTAGATTTAGCTCGTCTGCGAATATTTGTGTAAGAAGGTACCAGTTCCATCTCGCGACTTTACTTCACCTGCTCGTCTAATTGTGATTCGATCGTTTGATGTTAACAAACCAGGATCTGAAGTTGATAATTTAAAGGGCGGTGTTGCTGGAGGTTCAATACTTAGAGGTGCATCTACAAGTATTTGTCAAAACGCTTCCATCTACTTGGATGATCTTCTTTTATCACTTGTAAAACGTTGAAGGTATTCTTCGTGTCGGTCAGGAAATTGAAGTTCGTCCTGGAATCGTATCGAAGTCCAGTGACGGTAAAGTGCAGTGCAGGCCCATATTTTCGAAAATTGTGTCTTTATTTGCGGAGCAAAACCATCTTGAATATGCTGTACCGGGAGGTATGCTTTATCTTATTGACTCTATTTTCAAAAGGTTTCTGTAGTATTTTAAAAAGGCTAGCGAATGGTTGTTATAGGACTCATTGGTGTGGGTACAAAAATCGATCCTACTCTATGTCGAGGTGATCGCTTAGTGGGTCATATTTTGGGAGCAGTGGGAACTCTGCCGGATATTTTCACTGAAATAGAAATTAATTTCTTTTTATTGCGACGATTACTTGGAGTTCGTACCGAAGCAAATAAAAAAGCAGCTAAGGTTTCTTAACGGTCTTGTCCATACTATTTCAAAACTGAATATTTTATTCGAATTTTCACACCTACTAATCTGTTCAGGTCCAAAAATTAACGAAAGGAGAAGTGCTCATGGTCAATATTGGGTCGCTCTCTACTGGTTGCCGTGTTATTGCTGTGAAAGGCGAAGCAGCGAAAATTGCTTTGACTGATCCTATTTGCACTGAGGTATAATATCCACCAATATTAGTTCAACAAAGTCAAACAAATTTGCTAAAAATATTACTGTTGAAGTACAAGTAATAAGTCGAAGTAGTCTGTTATCAACATGAAAATATGTGTAAATATGAAAACTTATATTGCAGATTTTCAAGCTTGTTCCGGAATATTGCGCTTAATAAATTTTTCAAGATTGTGTTAGGTTGTCCTACAAAACATTGTTTAGTTACTAAAGTGCATTCAAAGAGATTCGATGTCATATAAACAGATTTTTTCTTTTGTATTTAATATTTTACTGATTACTACTTAACTAACACTATAAATTATATCAATAGCTCGTAAGTGGGGGTATTTTATTACTGATTCTTTAGATTGGTGAAAAGATTGCGTTATCTCGTCGTATTGAGAAGCACTGGAGACTTATTGGATGGGGGACTATTCGACGAGGCATTACTATCGAACCTCACATGGTTGAGTACTGCTAGATCTAGCTCCAATACTTACTCATTTGTATGTTTATCAGATGCTAATCGTGGTTTATTATTTATAGGCCATACACTTTTTGTGTTTTGTGATTTCTCAATTTCGATGATTCGAAATTGAAAACTTCGAAAGTTCTCTCCATTTATCTTTTGGTCCCTATATCCCATTGTTTTTCAATGCTATAAGTTCATGGGTCCATCAAAGTCCGATTAATATAGTGTGGTTTTTTTTTCGTTGGTAATATAGCTTTGTGCATGTTAATCTAATATATAGTCAATAGCTGAGTTTTGATGCGACATTGTCTGTTTTAATATATATGGTCTGTTAGTTCTTGCCCTATTTTTAGATAGCCGATAGATACTTACATTTCAAAGTATTCATGGGTTTATTCTCTGGCCGAGTTCCGGCATTGTTGCCTTTATGGCAGTTTTTGTTGATTTTGTTTTTTACTATTGATTTTCACTTGGTTATATATATATATATATATATATATATATATATATATAT
>KN716457.1:60772-75142 GCA_000816705.1 Dictyocaulus viviparus | reverse complement strand
ATAAATTAGTGACACGTAATAAAAAATATAACATGGCAGTGAATCGCTGACTGATGAGCGAATTGAGCAGATACGGAATTTGTCAAAGCGTGTTGATATCATGGACGCTCTTTCTCATGCTATCGGTGAGGCACTTTGTTACGTATTGTAGAAGTTTTTATTTGAACCACTTCATAAACAACGTATTCATTAGGTCAGCTGTCTAGTGATTGAAGTCCTAAGGCATTCTTTTGGATAAAAAGTACCAATATTTCCTTATTGTAGCTCCATCAATCTACGAGCATAATGATGTGAAGAAAGGTATACTCTGTTTACTGTTTGGTGGTGCTAGGAAAGATGATGAGATTACAAAAAAAGCAAAACTGCGAAGTGAGGTATGGGTAAACTAAAACTTTTTTTCGTTGTCAATAGTAGACTGAGTTTTTTTTCTCTAGGTAAATATACTACTTTGTGGTGATCCTGGTACATCAAAGTCACAGCTTTTGCAATATGTCTATCGTATACTTGCGAGAAGTCAGTATACAAGTGGAAAAGTAGGTCGTATTATGTTGTTCAATAAAAACATTTCGGAACTTTACTTTAATCAGGGTTCATCCGCTGTTGGCTTGACAGCTTCATTAACGCGAGATGCAGAAACTCGTCAGTTAGTTCTTCAAACTGGGGCAGTGGTATTGGCGGACAACGGAGTTTGTTGCATTGATGAATTTGATAAAATGAACGAGTCGGCGAGAAGCGTTCTTCACGAGGTTGTCCACGCTATCCACATATATTGTTCCTTGTCATTATGTCACATAGTTCAGGTTATGGAGCAGCAAACTTTATCTATTGCTAAAGCTGGTATTATTTGTCAACTAAATGCTCGTACCTCGATCCTTGCAGCTGCTAATCCAGTTGACTCGAAATGGAATCGAGATAAGACAATTGTTGAGAATATTCAATTACCTCATACGTTACTTTCTAGGTAAGTCAGAAAATGGTGTGTAGAGATAGTTTTTTTCACATTACTATCATGTTATGGAGGGCAATGTCCAGTTAATTAATGTCTATTTCTAAACATGCTGCTCTTCTTTTTTATGGAGCCGCTTCCCTGGCGCAAAATAGTATGAAAAGATGTGAAGTATTTATGGGGGTTGCTCACTGCAACTAACTGTGGGAAATTAGTCTGCATCTACTCATTGCACAAAATTCTTGAGGCGCTAAATCAAAAGGAACCTCTGTTTTATTACGCTTTGTTTCCTCATAATTAGATTTTGTCACGTTTTGACTATCTTTGGCATATTTCCATTTTATTAGAATTTTGCTGCTTAGATATATTCCGAGCTGTTTTATCATTTTGAGGTTCTGGCAAAGCAAATGGCGTATGTATAAGGATCGTATCCAATTCCAATTGTACTTCCCTGAGCACTGTATTTTTATCTATTTTATTTCTTCATTTCTTTTCTACTTTTTACCAATAATGCTGATGCTTAATGCCTGTGGCTGTCAAAAAATTTTAAGAAAATTATCAAGGTTGCAGTGAAAAGTGGTCCATTATGCATACTCGAAATTTTCGCGATTAGAAATCAACAGCAGAGTATTTTGTAAATGTTCAGGTTCGACTTGATCTTTTTACTTGTTGACCCACATGATGAAGGTTACGATAGGCGTTTGGCAAATCATCTAGTCTCGCTTTACTACAAAGATAGTGCTGAGGCTCGTGCAGAACAGCTCGACATGGCATTGTTGAGAGACTACATTGGTCTATTAATATTTTGTTAATTAGATGTTAATAGAGTTAGAAATACTTATAGCTACTTCCAGCATACGCAAAAGCAAACGTCCACCCGAGACTGACAGATGAGTCGGCACAATTTATTATTGACAAGTACTTGTTTATGAGAAAGGTGAATTTTTTATATGCTGAAAATTGAAATATCATAGTTGGAGATATTAAGTAGTGCTAACCACTCTTTTCCCGTAGGCTGGATCTCAACATGGGCAAATATCAGCGTATCCTCGGCAGTTGGAATCGCTAATTCGTCTGTCCGAAGCCCATGCAAAAATTCGTCTTTCAGAATTCGTAACTATAGATGATGTTGAAAACGCTTACAAGTGCGTAATTTAGTTTGAAGAGATAAATACACATGTGACGTTTTTAAGTCTATACCGTGAGGCTTTGAAACAGTCGGCAGTTGATCCAGTAACTGGTAAAGTCGACGTGAATATTTTGGCAGCTGGTATGAGTGCAACTAGCAGGCGTATGGTTCAACATGTAAGATTCTTGCAAGTTTTAAACTTGACTTCATTTATTCTTTCTAGTCTCTTTGATTCGTCTACTTGTTTATCCTCTGCGATTAATTGAATGCATCTTTTTGTAGGTGGCCGACGCTATTGCTGGGCATCTAGACAATTCAAAGGGAGTGAATGTTTCAGCGAAGAATTTGTTCATGACGTTGAGACAAGCAGACAAGGTAACAAATATATTTCGGAAAAAATTGATTAGAAGTATCAATGAGATCTTGTAATGCAGATGTTAAATCGCGATATATTCGATGAAGCGTTGAACGAACTCGCCAAGAAGGAAATCATAATAAGAACTGGAGAGAGAATTCGCTACCTCCCAGTAAGAAGCTAATGATGCCTTGTTGAAATAAATTAAATTGGCCGATAACTGATTTCCTAGACTATGCTTCTTCTATAAGTGCAAATGCTCCCATTATGTCTATGTCTGATTGTTCTATTCCATTTTCTTCTTGAAATGTTTCGTTTTCATGTTGATTGTTTCTGATTTGTTTTGTAGCGAAATAAAACTTGCACAAAACAATAATATCCGGAATGGAATCTGTTCTTTTGAATCTAGACCGTTCGACTTCATGGTAATTTGATGCCATTTTTAGTCGTGCAGTGAAGAGTCAATATCATTGTTGTGCCTTACCATTATTAGGTGCAATAGGTTAGAACAATAACAATAAGTTTTAAGTGTTAGCAGTTATTCGTATGTAGAAGGTTATCAGATTCAACTAGTTTTTGACGGTCTGAAGTCTAATCTAAGGGCCCATATCTCTAGACCGGCGTGAAAAACGGAGAAAAAAAGCATAACTTGTATAACACGTGCCCAAATTGAATACCGAATTAATGGGATAGGTTTTTAATTTATCTCTACCTTGTTTGAAGAGAATCCGTTGGATCATTATGGTTGTGTGCATAAAGCAATATACCGGTCGAAAATGCTCGTTTATGTAATTCTTACATATTTGAAAAATAGATCAAATCTATAGGTCCGTCGAAGTTAGAAATTATCATTTTAACACTCATTCTTACCAATGGTTATGTTGGTTATTACGAAAATGAGTTCAAACTTAGAACATTATTGGTTCTGTAGTACACTATTGATAACTCGTATATATTATGAAATTTTGTTATCATAAAGTTTTGCTGCATAGAATTTACAAGATGATATTACTTGCTACTGTCGTTCCGTCAACGTTAATTGCAGAATTATCTTAGGATAGCTTACTTTATTTCCGGATGGTTCGGTGCAATTTGTACAATTCTGTTTTCATAAGACATATAAGTTTCTTTCTTTTGCCTACAAATATCTTTTGTTCTTATCATACTTTACCGAAGAAACAAGCTTTGAACTCTCACTATTTTCCTCAGAACCTATTTCTGAAGTTCCCAACATCGATAGATGTCTATTGTTCTTAGAATTAACAAGATCTCCTTGTTTTTGTTTAGCGAACGCAAGGTTACTTTGTGTTCACTATGTATTTGCTGTACAGGCTAGCATTTTGATTAATTCCGACTTATTCTGAACTAACAAGTTACAAATCAAGAAAAAAAACAACTATGTTAATGGTATGGTTTTCGAGGAGCGATTGTTCATTAAATAGGATCAAACTTCACGTCTTGCTTTTTTTGTTAATAATGTGGAAGTGTTGGAATGAAACGACCACCAATTAATATAATCTTATTAGAGTTTTGGAGGAGCTTAAATTGCAGGAACATAACCTTTAGTATAATGAAATAATTACTCTATAACAATTTCGAATACGCTCAACAAAAGCAGAAGCTCGGTATTTGGACTTGTTGAACAAATATGCTGCAATTTTTTCTTTAGACATTATTTCTTTTGTCTTTTTTTGATGATCTCTCAACTGTTTTTTTAGAGAGCGGTAAGTTTTATATTACTTTTTAAAGGAAAACTGATTTCAGTGATACATCATTGCTTTTAAACTTTGCAGTGTGCTGTGATAAGTTCGCTATGGCTTTTCTTATGTACCAAATTTTTAAGGCATTCTGGTGGGAAATAAATTTTAGGAATTTTTCAGCTCTAGATCTGTCAGAAGTAGTTTTTTTTATATTTCCTCATTTCTTAACTGATATTTTTAACGGTATCTTCCAAAAATAATATGGATGATGCCACAGAGTTTATTATGGCTTAATATTTGTTTTCCAACGTCGCAATCTATTTTTTTTTTCCTTGGAACAAGTTTGTACAAATTAATAAATGGTGTTGAATCTGTTTCGTGGCTATTAAAATAGTAGAAACAATCCATAGGTAAAAAGAATGATCGTCGATAAGGCACTGTTCATGTCATGGTCAGAAGTGTTGCTATGTTGTGTTGCTTGTTTACAGTTTGAAATTACGGCATAGGCAAAAATTTGAATTACGCATGTTTACATCATGACGTTTTCATTGATACTTCAAAAGTTAAGATTTAATGGATTCTACTCCATACCAACTCTGTGAAGTGTCCTAATGATGCTGGCGAGACTCTTGTGTTCAGAATAAAGATATTTTGCAGGTTTTAAAAATATTATGTGGTTCTTCGATGTAACATGAACTGTTGAAGATTTAGTAATGAATAGGAGACAAAAAATAATTAGTTTAATGTGAAAAAAGAGTAGGAAAAGTGTAAGTTAACATTTGATTCGCTAACGTTATTAGAGCTAAATACGGCTCATCTTTAACAGACTAGAAATGAAATTTTTTGTTAAGAAACAATTTTCATCTGCCGCACATGTACTTCTCATTCAAATTGTCGTTAGATTTTTAGACAAACAAATATATTGTATAAGATTCGTACAATGAGAGCTGATTAAATGTGCATTTCTAATAAATCAATTTACCGTAAGAAATAATTCGACGTAAAAAGTATCTGCATACATCTTATCAAGAGTACATTAGTGAAAGAAATGACAATCTTGCTTATTTATCTATCGAAGGGTGTGTTTTAAAAAGCAATCGGTAGAATATATTGGACGTGGATTAGTTCAAGCGTCTATTCACAGTGACAAGTACTAGTACATGCCGCTTGTACTATACGTTCCTGCTTATTTCTGAGTTACTCAACGTAAAAGTTCCTCACATTTTGCCGTACATCTGTTCATATTTTTCTATTCTCAAAAGACCATAATTTTACATGGAATGCTTCAGAAAAATTTCACCGAAAATTTCAGAATAATCGCTATTTACAACAAGATCCATTGTCAAAAATTCTAATGTCTGCGATAAGAGAAGTGGACTGCAGAGATTTAGCTGCTTTCATGAATAGACTTGGAGCGTTGAGGAAAGTAAGTCGCATTTATTTCTCAATTCCATAGAACTATTGTCCAGTTGAGTCCCCTATTCTTTTTCTCGATTTTGAATGACGAAGATTCTTTTTGTGTGTGTGTAGTCATTCGTCTCTACTGCATGCGAAGCTAGTTCAATGAGTTCTTTTCGCTTAAGGATTCATTGAGTATCATAATTGCTTTCTAGGGCCTTTGTGAAGAGGTCTGACCATCGGGCTTGTGGTCTTCCTGCAGTGCATTTGATGTTCAGTGGAATGCAATCACTTGCAGCTCGTGTCCACCAGTCATAAGTTAAGGCAAGAAGAACCGTCGTGCCAAAAAGGTGGGCTCGAAGCTCTGTCTTCTTTGTTCTCTTCACTACGTCTTCGATGCTTTTATGTGTTTCCCAGGCCGCTCGTTTCGTTCTGCTAAGCTCTGTTTTTATGTCGTTCATCGTTGATCTTACGACCTAGATACACATGGCTTGCTCATTGTGTGATATTCTTCCCGTTGAGCGTAGATAAGGCATCAACAACCTATCCATCTGCATAAACATCTTCTTGTAGTTTAACTTAAGGTACTTAAGGTAGTATGTACTATTCGAGTAGTAATCGTGGATGGTTTTTTCCATTGCCTTTTTTGTGGAGGGAGCTGCTTAGGTACACTTACGCCATTGAAATTTTCGTCATCGTACGTTTCAATGGCAGTTCTTCATTGTCGTAGAGAGCGCACATTGGCTGGGGTCTTCCATCTCGTTTCAGCCAGTCTAATGACATCGTACCTGATTTTCTTAACAAACATCCAAAGTTCTTCTATGGAGGATTCTGATACAAGCGATTGCGCGTTGCATGTAGTCTTTTTGTTCGTTTAATGTCTAAGCAGCCTAGTTTGGTCCTGAGATTTCAGCAGCCTCTCCTTATCCTATCTGACGCTGCCGTACCGAAAACTCTTTCGGGGTCAGGGGAATGAGGGCAATTTTTGTGTTCTGCTATTGTTTTCACCGTTATTTCGCTTAGCCGTTCCGCGGTTGCTAAAAATGTTTTATTCACTCATGGACTACTTGTCAGTCTATCCCAATGAAAGGACTAAAGTTTATTTATTGGACGCGACTCCTAATCGTATCCCGTTCACTTCTTAGAAGGTTGGTTGCGGGTTTTCGGCCGAATCGATGGTCACGCTACAATCCGCATACATCTGAGCACAAGTACGTACGAAGATATAAATGTACGTATTTGCATACAGAAGGTATGAGTCGACCAACACAACAGAATCAGGAAGTCCATCCCCTGAATACCACTCCTGTCTTAATGCTCGTACACGGTCATTGTAGGTTCGCGATATATCTCCTATTTACCACCTGGGTTCGCGTCGTGTAGCTTCGTGACTAACCAGCGCACCATTCCTCTAGAGGAACAGCTTCCAGCAGTAATTTAAATCAATAGCAAATTTTGAATTGCTGTGTAACGATATATACTTTTGCATCATTCGTATTTTCAGGCAGATGATTCTGTTATTCTGGAGTTGAACGACGCATTGCCAACGCAGTCTTTTAATCCCGTCAACAATCGTGCAACATGTGAGCAGTTAGGAAAAAAGGTATGGAAAAATTGGGCAATTTTTTTTTATATTTAATAAGTACGATTGCTGCATAGTGAACGTTCGGTAACATCAGTGATGCGTTGTAGAATTACGTAATTGGAAATAGTTATTAGCGAAACTGCTTGTTATTGCTTTCGAATTGAATTACACATTTGTGCGTACCTGAGAATGAGCGCGTGTATTTTAAGCTTGTCGAACAACAAAAAGAGAGACTAGCTTTGATCGAAAGATGTCTGGCTGAGAACGAACGGCTTAAACAGACGATTCCCGAGGGAACGATAGAGTCTAGAATTGTTCGCAATACGGTGTGATTCCGTAGCCATTTTTTCATATGCAGTTATACTTTTCTGATTTAATGGAGATGTATTTATTTCATTTTTTTATGAAATTGCATATTGATGATTTTCAAATACGTTTCTGTATTGTACAACTCTGCTACCAATGTTTTATAACTGAAAATTATTCCACAATATGTTGCAACAAAAGGATCTTCGATGTTTTTATTATTTATCCTATTATTTTGCAATTGTTAGTTATTTTTGAATGTTCCTTACTAATTGTTTTTTTTTCGTTTTTTCAATGGGTGTTACATGCTAGTGATGAGAATCTCCACGTAAATAGGCTTCATAACTTTTACATGTCTTGTGTTTTGGTATCTATCTAATTTGTTTAAGATTCGCCAAATTCGTGCGGAGTTCGAAGTGGAGGATGTCATTGGTGCACGAACACGTAAGGCCGTTCAAGAACGCTGTGGAAAGATCTATTAGCAATCATGGGATTTCTCTTCTCGCCAAGAACCGCGATTCGATACTTTAATTATTCACTAAATGATTTATGTTGTGTGTTGTTTATAGTGTTGTTATTTTCGGTCAATTCATTATAAAAACAAAAAATAACTTAATTTAGAAGGAAGATTAAAGAAAAAATTGGTACTTTCTTGCAATACGTTGTTACTAAAATTGAAATTTGTTGAATAAATTAATAATAACAGCCAGCATTTCCTACTGTTTTAGAAGCCATTATTATTGTATTCAAATATATTTATTATATAGATATTTAAAACTACATCGATTTGATACCCATGTTTTTTAATTTTTGATAAGAAAGTTTTAGCACTGTTGGACGAAAATGAGGCAAAAAAAGAAAATCGAGGTTTTTCTTCAGTGAAACGTGTCATTGTAATGGTGCAAACCTATCGTTGATTGTGAATGTTTTTATTTTATCAAGTCTTATCCTTGGTTCCTCAACAGAACTGGAGATAAAAGAATAACCGGATAACGAACTGGATGAAACCTTTTGTGCTCATAACTGTTGAATAGTCCATTTACTAACAGTAATACGTAGGATTATCACCACAAAGCTTCTTTTGGCAATTTCTTGCTTCTCTGCGGTGGATGACAACCTTTCGGAGCGTTGCATATTCGGATAACGATCAATTAGAGCGTTGCAGAAATCAATGCCGTACCTTCTTTACCTCTTCCATTACTTCTCGTCAGCATTCTGATTTGAATCTGTTGCTAAGCTACCGTTTTTTCATAGGTACTTTAGTTGAAGTTCCTAAAACGTTTTTTTGAGTATTCTCAAACATCGGTTAATAATCTTTCATGAGTGCCATACTTATACCTTAATATGTATTCATTTAATTTTCATCTTAAGTTCATATATTCATTATATATACAATTATATACACCGCGTGCTCTGCGATTAGTTATTTTTTACATTGGATTATTATTACTGTTGTTATTATATTGTTAGATTAATTTGGTAATGTTCTTTTTGTAAATGGGAAATATAAAATGTTTTATTTGTATCTAGTTGTATTAGATGTTCTAACCACATTATCTTGTTTGACAGTGGTAATATAAGTCACATGAGGTCCACATAGACATAATTATTGCGCTTGAATGTCCATAAATGTTTGAATCCAATGATCATCTGGATATTCAGTGATCATCGTGTGTCAAACAAACTCACATTTCTCTTTGTCGAACGCTAATATTACCTGAATCATCTGAATATTTCCGTTCATCTTCGACAGAGTCAAGCGAGCACCAATAAAACTTCGATTTGTCACTATAGCGCGCGAGGGTGGTCCAACGAGTTCTTTCAAACTAGGGATTCATTGAGCATAATGATTTCTTTCTGGGACTTTTGTAAAGAATTTAAACATTGACGGATCATCTTTCTGCAAATCGTTTAATGTTTTACAGTCACATTCGTGTCCACCGATCACAATTCCTGCGTATCACGTGTAAGCCACCTAACCTTCAAATGCTTGGCGTGTAGGGCTGCGTCTCTGATTTCTGATTTATAATTTTCTCTGTTGTTTTTCTATAAGCATTACCTACGCTGCATTGGAGGAAGTAACTCGCCATAGAATCGTCATCAGTGAGTTTCGACGTGGATTGCGATGATTTTCTGGGCCTCAAGCGCTTTATCCATCGCAGTTCTCGCTTTTTGAGAAGATGCATTATTGGCCTATTGTATTCCTCATTGATATTGCCAATCATACCAAAAGTTGACTGTGAAATTTTACTTTTGATTTTTCTTTTCTTTTCCTTCACGCTTAATGACCACATTTTAAACGGAATCCGGGTACATTATGATATGTATGGGGCGCTGTAGCGCAATGGCAGAGGTGCCACAATGATACGCAGTTCGAATCAGTTCGCAGCCGCGCTCTAGGCCTACCAAGACAACCATCTCTTCGGGGTCGGTAAATTGGTACCAGAGAAATCTGGGTAAGACAACTACCACTGGTTTGGTAGAGAGTGGTCAACTCAGGTCGCTGTATAGACCTGGCTCGCATTCAACCACTTCCACTATATCACGTTGAACACGAATTCGTAGGCGCATTCAACTTCAGGGGATTGATCAAAGCTTATCCATCTTATCCTAGGAAAACTTAACTATTTCATGAACTTTCCAGCTTATTTTTGTGTTCGATAATCTTCTTATCAAAGGATTGTATTGTTCAGATGTGCCTATAAATGATAAATAACAATGATGTGCGACAGAATCCAATATCATGAACGAATGATACGATACATTCAACACCGTGAAAGGGTGAGTACTGATCGATTTCAAGAACTTCTTCATGTCGAATCCAGACTTAGGCATTTTATTTATGTTATATTTAGTAAAAACCATGTTTCTGGATAGTAAATATTTCACGCAACTTCCGACACCATGAAGATTTAAAATTTTTGATTTCATCTTCATACATTTTATAAGAGTTCTGTTTGATCTTCCACTAGTTCTATAATAAAGACTTTGATACAATTTGAATTCCTGATTTAAGGTGTTGAATGTGCAGAGTGTCGTAAAAACTCAAATTGAGCGCAGTCGATCGACTCCACCTCGAAGAAATCCGCGAAAACAGGTAACATGACAACTTTTCCTATATTTGGCCTTTTTTCATACTTTTATAGCTACCACATTTCATGCTAGTGTACATTTACTGTTGTACTTATTTTATGGAGTAATTATCGATTACCAAGAAAGCAAGGCTTCTAATGATGTTTTCAATAATACATTCAATAACGAAGTTGGATTAAAAGCCGTTACGCCTCCTTTCGAATTTGTCTTATCTATTCTTATCTTATCCTTTTTGAAAATTATCTAAATACTCGCAGTAAAGAACTTTAAAAAGAACAAAACATAGTTCGCGACGTTATACTCAACAGACCAATAAATTGAAGGATGTCATTACTCATTAGAAATTTCAAAGTTTATAGTAACTCAAGAATTGGATGTGTATTCAAATTTAAAAGTAATGACTACTAAAGATAATGATGTAGGATTATAGATGTGCAATTGCACACGGTTTCAACATAATCGTTTTTGAAATCGCTACAAAGTCGTAATATTTTTTTTTCATTAGTTAACAAAAAATTTCTTATAATTCTCTACTCATGACTGCCGTAACGGTTGCAGTATTTTCGCCCGCTCCCAAAACCACATCCATAGGAGGCGAGCGTGCGTTCATCACAGTTGGTTTTGTCAAACGATATAAAATTCTACCTAATGACATTTTTTTGTACAGGACTTTTCTTTTTTCTTTTCTTGTCTATCTTTCCTTATACATTTGTAAGTAAAATTATAACATGAAGAAAAAGACCTATAAGAAGAATTATTAAGATGTCCCAATGTCGGGTTCATACAGCTTTAACGTATACTATCCTGTTATAACTAAGGAACGTAATGGCATATTTAAATTTAATGCACCCAGGTTCGCATTTTCTCCAAGTGGAGTTGATTTGAACAACTGCAACAATAATCTATAAAATAAGCAACACTGACTCGTTAGAATACTAGTCATCTCAAATCAATGTATAATGTATCATCTACCAGCATAATGATATATACACGATATAACGAAGAGAATGTGTTGCAGGTTCAGATTGAATACCAATTATTCAAGAGCTGTTGTCATGATGATATTATATTGCTCACCAATACTGATATTGATATGATTATTAATATTTGCGAAATAAAATTGTCCAGTAAAAAACTATTTGTACACTAGGCAGAGGACAGGCGTCGTTTAAATCTCGAAAATAAACATGTGATGCGATCGTTGGTAAACTTGGCCAAGCATTCGAATCAATGCCAAACAAGGTTAGTGATCTATTATTGTTATTCACTTTTAACTTAGATGATCACTTGTAGTATAAATGCTTAGACAATTCAGCAATGTTCTCAGTTTCGCAGAATTTATTTTTCATAATTGTTTCTTTCTTTCATCTTAGTGATGTTTGTTGTAGTGGATACAAAATCATAGCATGTCAGCGAAGGAAAAATGATGAAGCTGCGAACCGTAGGTTTTCATGACATGTAATTCTAGTTTTCGCATAGTAAATTCGAAAACGACTGTAAATAGTCTTAACGGAAACGTACCGTGTTGTCGAACCCTTTTTTTCGTCGATGATCATATCGTTATAGTATTGGAAATGTGTAGTGATCTTTTGCATGCAACAGCTTCTGTTTCAACATATTCGAGAACGTTTTTGAAATCGGTGCAGATGCAACAGAGTCTTTTGCACTCTTGTGATATTTGAGTGCGTTCGAGGTGCAGTGTATTGGTGACGAATAGTGGTGCATTTCAGATGGTCATATTTAGTCCTACCTGACCACGATAGTGCACAATTTTTATTGCTGAGATATCATGTCTGATTTTGAAATGAGAGATCCCTTTCGAAAGAGTTAAGGAAGACGATTGTGGCTGGCAAGAAATACCAGTCAAAGCCATAATTTCCCCCATTGCATTTTTAAAAGTGGTGAGTGTTACATTTTGATAGTGAAGAGCTTGTTGTTGTTTGTATAATCCTGATCTTATATTTGGTTCAGTCATGACACTTCTTCTTTTCTATCTTCAATTACTTTTTTATCGTTTTTGTCCACAAGGTTTCGCAGGTTTGGACATTAGTAAGCATTTGACTGTGGTTTTAGCTGCTGCACTCACTCCCGTGTATGTTTTGAAGACGTACGTCTCCTAGTACTCTTCTAATTCTCGGTATTTTTTACTCTGTCATAAAGATGTTGAATTAGAACGTCCCATTTACCATAGTATTATTTTCTTAATAGCCTTTTGCGAAATCCAAATGTGGTAGTTCTGGAGTTTCTTCTACTTAATGTTGTAGCTTTCTCTTTCCTCTTCGGTGTTAAATTTTGGAACAACAGCAACTATTTCTCAATTATTTCGTGGTTTACCTCGTTATTATACTTCCCACTGTTAATCTATAACGTCCATCGTAAAGAAGAACTTCTCAAATTGTTTATTATGGAGATATATTCAGATATTCGCCCCCCTTTCGTGCTATTTATGTAAATGGATCTCAATGTAATGCCTTCTATACGTTATACAGGCAATTTAGTGTAAAATTATCTAGTGGAATATGTGGTCTTTTCTGTAGGACTTTTTCAAACCTACACAAAATGCTAGGATTTTATCTATGTCGAAAAGTAAACTTTGAAGATCGCTAAACCTGATAGGATTACGTCGTTTTAAACTTTACATGTTCGATTCATCCCGTTGTTCACAAGAATCAATATTTAAAAACCTCTGTGAGTTCAAGGACCCTTTGAGTCCACACAAATATTTGTAATTGAATTTCCCGAAAAGCAGATTTCTATTCTCCGTATGCACATAAAGATCTTCAGTGGAGGATTATGATATTAATTTCGCTGCATTATATGTACAGATGTTTAGCGTAGTCTTTTTATAACATGCAAATACCCAACTGAATCGTTTGTGATGAATTGTAGATAGATATAGAATATTTTAGGTGGGAATCCGTAACACCGCCGTCACATCGAATGGATTTCTGCAAGAGATTCATTAAGTAGCGCAGAGATTTACATTATGAATTCTTTACTGTGCTTCTCTCTTTTTTTCTATTGAATTAAACTGATAAATGAAATATTGTAAAGATACGTATTTCTGGATGAAGTGTGCTTATAAAACTAGGAACAATTTCTCTGTATACAACGCTAAATAATCAGCTCTAATCGTACAAATTTTTCTTGGTTCGAATTTTCCAGTAACTCATTTCTTACTCAAAAAGATGAAAAATTGAAACACTGGAATTTTTTAAATAGGCGATGTTGCTACAAAGTGTGTAAATTTTGTCAGAATGGTAGAACCTTAAAGTTCAGAAGTGCTTGACAACGAATCTACTTGAAAATTCATCGTTGATATGGGGATATAGCCTTTTTAATAGCCAAGTTAGCCTGACACTAAATCATCGAAGTTGGGAATAAATGAATGTAAGCATTCAGTATGCAAACGAAGATATTCTTGTGAAAAATTGCGAGGATCTTTACTTGATGAAATAATTTTGTAATAGGTTTTAAAAACTGTTTCCAAATAGCTTATTTAAAATATGCAAAAAGTGAGTATTCTGGAATATTTTTATATATATTAAGAAAATAATTTCTGGCTAGTAGTTCTACAGAGTTTCTTTAAAGTGTGATTTCTTCTTTGATTATCTATTACTGTACTATATCTATTGTAGTTATTGTGAACATTTTCCTTCCACTAAATCATATGAAGAAGAATATGATAATGAAAAGCAAATGGACAAATAGCATATCAATCCTGTTTCTGGATGTTGTGGAAGATTACAAGTGGAGCTGATATTGACAGAAGAAAAGGATTGTAGATTAAACTTATAGAGCAGTAACGTAGTATTCGAGGTGGCGCGGTAACACACGTGCCCGAACAGGTCTACTTCT
>KN716457.1:25868-41305 GCA_000816705.1 Dictyocaulus viviparus | reverse complement strand
TGAGAAGTCCAACATCTATGTTATTCAAGGAACTAGAACGGAAACTCACTAAACGAAGCGATGAATTTTATGAGTTGAAAGCTGAGAAAGAAATCATCGAACAGCGTTTGGCGCAGCAATCAAGTCGTGATAGTGTTGAAGAATTAAAACTAGCAAGGTAATTATTAGTAAATGTCTCCAATGTTTTCAAGTATTGCTTGTGTTTACGGCAAATAGATTTTTCTAGGAGGAAAGCTCAGGAACAACAGGATATCCTTATTGAGGAGTGTGCTCAATTGAGACGAAAGTATATAGCACAAGAAGAAGAAGTGCGCGCTATGGGTGAACAGGTATTGGCTGGATTGTGCTTACGTTTTGATCTTGATCTGCATTTTATTATTACCTATTTCTATATTAATATATCATGCTTATATATAATGACAAGGTCTGCACATTGTGTGATTGTGTGTATAGGGATGTTTGGTCACTTAATTTTTGCTTAAGCTCCGACTTGCTAAATTCAATCTCAGTGAGAACAAGAAGGAATTTGATCAATACAAGGAAAAGGCACAGAAAATTCTACAAGCTAAGGAAAAGTTAGTGGACTCGTTAAAAGGAGAGGTGAAGACTCTTCTTTAAAGAACACGTTATTAATCACGCATTATCAGTGTCCGTGTTATGTATTGTAGCAGAATACTGGTGAATCTATGGATCGTCCGGGACATTTGTTACAAGCTGAGCTGGAAGAAATTAAGGTAGAGAGGTACGTTGCAAAGTTTTAATGGATTGACTTTTATCAATTTCTTTGGCTTTCAGAGATCTAGCCCGTGCTGATTTAGAATCGGCTCAACTTATGGTGTACAATTTGCGCTCGGAAATTGATGAAATGGAGAACCAACTGAGGGAAGAGCAAGTTTGTTTTATCATTTTGAAGGCATTACATGGAATTCGTGTAATTTTTTTCAAACAAATTCCTCGAAATTCAAAATTTCGTTTTTTTTTTCGACGTATAGGTCAAACAAAGTGAACAGCGAAAACAATACTTAGAAGAAAAGCAAAGTTGGCAGGCAACAGTAACGTTGTTAAGTGAAAAAGTGGATTGCGCAAGGTTTGTTTTTTACATTTTTTCTAGTCAGTACTATTTCTTATAATTCCATTTGCAAATTCTAACGACTAAAACAGCAGAACTTTTTTTCACCTATAAATAAGTGTGGTGCGTTATAATTCATTAAATCGTTGTTGGAATGAATAGAAATTGTGTTTACGATTAATCTACTTTATCTAGCGGTGATAAATATCGATTTCTGATTTATTATACGTTCTGCCCAAGTTATTTATTGACTCCCTATCCCCAAGTCACTGGGAGTTTCTCACTGGCTTTTTTTTCAAATCGGAATATTATTAATTTATTGTGCTACAGTTTCGTGAGCGCAGTTATTACGGTGCAAGTGGTATTGCATTAGTTTGCGTTTTCTGACTCTTTCAATCTTTATCATGCAATTGTTGCTAATTCCTAGCACAAAAAAATGAGCTTATAGACAAGCATACTCGTTCGAAGTTTATGGGATTTATTTTGGCGGTAGGTTTATTGTTTTGATAAAGATGAAAAACCGTTAGCACTTTTTGTAAACTTTCAATTCCTTTGTAGTTACTTTGCAGGCATTACATAGAATTCGTGTGTTGTTGCTCCTATCTGTAGTTATTATAGTATTACTCCAGGATTGAAGGAGAGTTCGTAAAACAAGAGATGAAGAGGCAAAGCGAAGATTTTGTAAAGAAACTGGAGCTTCAAGAGGTTGAAATGAGGAAGAACGTCGAAAACCAACGAACGAGGTTAGAAGCTCGTTTATTAATATATGCTCCTTTCAATTGTTGAAAGGCAATAATTTGTTGAAATGTTGTAATCAAACTAAGCTTCTTTGGTTAATTTGATTTTGTTCCTAATAAAGAAGGCGAGAAGAAGAATTAAATCGAGGAAGTGATGGGCTGTCAATTGGTGACCGTCTTCTGCAAAAGCAGGGCGAATTAGAAGATGCTCTTCGAAAAAACCAGATTCTTTCACTACGACTTGAGAGGCTGCAAGTATGCTAATTTTCGTATTAGTGGATACGCCAGTAGCCGATATGATTGTTTTTGGTTATTTATTAACACTAATTTTTCTTCATACTTCGTAGTGTTCGGATTAAAAGTTATAGAAATATGCGGTTGGGATCATCAATATCGAAGTTCCGAAATTTATTTGATTTGTTTAGATTTCATTTCATACTTTGTTCATCGAAGTATTTTCAGAAGTGTTCTCGTGAGACTGTAATACCAATAGATCCTCCATCAGTATCTCTACCAATTCATTCATCAAAGAATGCGATGACGTCTGTTGATTCTGTGATTCTGCGCGCTGTTTTGATGCTTCGTAATTACCCTGCAGCGCGTTTGTTTTTGGCTATTTATTTTATACTAATACATTTTTGGGTTTTCTTTATTGTACTCACATATACACCTGAAATTCATGATAATTTTGGAGGAAATGGTAATAACGTAGCCAGTGCCTGAGGCAGTTAGTTTTTATACTTGTGTTTGTAATCAGATAATTATTTGCTTACGGATATTATTCTAAATCTTGAAGAAGCACTTTTTCGTATAAGAATTCGCTTTTGGAACCATCGTTAGATTCAATTTTGAGTCGAACAAGTTTTTGCCACACATTAAGCATTTTTTAGAAATTTTATTAATAAGCAAGACGTTATTTATATGTCTACCATCGATGATGACTTGTTCATTATTTTTAATCGTATTATTTTAAAAAGAGATTGAAATCGTAACTAGAGTCATCCGAATTCTTGCGAAGGTGTGAATAAGTTCGAGACACCTAAAAAGCAATAACAATTGTACTTTATTGGTGTGCCTCTAAATGTACATGTTGTAAATAAATATAGTTTACGATTTTGTTTGTGTAGTTTGTAATTGGATATATGGTTCATTCCTCAATATTTCATTGTAAATGTTTGCCTACATTGCTAATTCATAGTAGTTGTTTAGATTTTATTTTTACCAGAGGGGATCGGTAAATTGGTACCAGAGGAATCTGGGTAAGATAACTGGCACTGACTTGGTGAAGAGTGGTCAACTCAAGTCATTGCATAGACCATTCAACCACCTCCACGATATCACGTTGAACATGAATGCGTTGGCGCATCCCGCCACAAGGGATTGATTAACGCCAACAATTACCTTATCTTATGTTATGTTAGTCCGTTTAACTAAATGCAGAATTACCGTAAGGATTGATACTTTTTTGTGTATGCTAGATATTTTTGAGTGCATGAAATATCTATGCGGTTACATAAAGTTTCTTATTTGATGCCGTTTGTCGAATCATGTAGTGCTATTTCAGCTTTGAATGGCGGCAAAGGTACCAGCATCATTGAGGCCCATCGCTCACTACATTAAAATCGCAAATGACAATTCCAGTCGTGATCCAGTGGTGTATTACTGGTGTAGGCTTTGTTTTGGCTACCTTTGATTTCTTTTTCGCGACAGTTTGTTAATTTTCTTTTTGCAGGTCTTTTTTATGCAGCTCAGAATGCTATGCAGTTGGACAAAAGCTCACCAGAAGCTCTTCATTTTCTCACAGGATTACTAAGTACTCTTGAGTCCATCAAGAAACAGTTGATTGGTAATGAAGCGATAACAAATGAGGTGTTAATAGTTCGTTAGTTTAAACTTGTGTAGGTAACGCACTGGACTTTTAAAGGTAGTGGCGCAAGCACATCTGGAGAATTTCGCTCTTAAACTCTTCAATTTTGCGGACGCTAAAGAAAAAACGGGTCAAGTGGATAAAAATGTAGTGCATGCCTTCTACACCGCAGGTCATCTCATGGATGTGCTCTCTTTATTTGGAGAAGTAAGTTATCATTATAAATACATTTTCTTAGAACTTATTCTAATCGTGCTTTGTTTTTGGTGGACGAACCTTTTCTCAGCTCTAAAAAATATGCCAAATGGAAAAGCACGCAGATCTTTTCTTGCCTCAAGGATGGGACACCTTATGTACCAAATAGCCAAGAAACTGAAGGTTTAGTTCTATTGTTTAAAATTACTATACTATAAGTTGTGATCATCTTAATGAGGTTTTTATTGCTGTGCTAAGTTACATGATAGAAGGCTTACAATTTTAATATTTCTCAGGTTGAAAATTTTTGTTTCGAATTTGTAATGTAAATCCTGGATACAAATATGATAACCTAATCTCAACACTGGTTAGCTGTGCTGTAGCGGCGGACGGTCTCGGTCGCCAAGTCCTTTCGCAGTGACGTTACAGTTGAAGTTTACCATGTCCTTAACGCCATAAAATTCACGCCGAGATCATCAGAGAGCATAAAGGACATTTTCTTCATAACAGTTGAAGGAATTCAGGAAAATTAGTTATTCACATAGTCACTTCACCTATTTATGCCGTATTTTGCTCAAAGCCTTTCACAGATATAGAAAAAAATTGGCTTTATTCCCAACGTAACGTAATGGCGACTTTACACAGCAATCTGCGATTATTGCCAAGAATTGTCTTGTCTCAGTATAAACATCAGTGTTTAATAGTGACAAGTCATACTCCAGTATGCGAGAATTTTGGGTATTTTAATTGGAGCAAGAAGTAAATAAAGAAATAGAAAAAGGTTAATAAAGACTTATGGTGTCTTACAATGCAGTTTTACAGCGACTAACATATGGACAGTGCTATTTTTATTCATCGACTTTACCTGGTCTGATTCAGAATTCTCTCACAATTATAGCATAACAAATGGCATATAGTCACCACGTGGAATAAAATATAACAGTTGCGATACTTGCAGATTCAACAAGCAACGTTGGTTCGCATACTTCTGTAGAAAACCATCGTCCAGATGATCAGTCAACCCTTTCAAGAGTAGCTCAGGATAACCCTATTTTCCCTCACAGTGAACATGGTCATTCATTGCCTTACAGAAGCAGTCAGTTGTTGCCACGTACATCTGAATATGGTTTTGCAGAATTACCAAATGTTCCTGGTCTGATAATGATGACATTATTGAATTAACTCCACGATTTTTGATTTCTATTGTATTTTTAAACTATATAACTCTAATTTTATCAGGTGCTTCTTGTACTTACCCTCCATCGAGTGAACTACCCTCTCAATCTCAGTTATATTCTGGAAAAACTGTATCAACTAGTTCATCTATACCCGAAATGAGTGGCTTAAATATTGGTATGCTGATTCGGGTTCTTAATACCTCATGATTTTTGGAGTAGTCATAATATGTCATATTTTTGCAGACTCTTCTAAAAATGGAGACTGGAAGCCTTCTGTGGAAGCGTTTGATGAGGCGCGTAAGTTCACCAAATACGCACTTAGCGCCATTGACTATGAAGATACTCGTGCGGTGGTTGACAATCTCCGAAAAGCGCTTGCTCTTATGGAGCATTGATCGCAATCACTTGAATATTTTGAAACGTAGTTATGTGTATCATATATTTATGAATAAAGTCTCTATCCATTGTAGTAATTTATGAAGATGTTTTAGAACAATATTTTTCAGTTATTGAATCTTTCTATATTTTCCTTCGATTGATATACTGTTTATTCTGATGATTGCATTCATTTTTCGATGTTTGACACAATTGAGTGCTTATTCCACAAGCTCTGTTCACGTTAATGCTAGTTCTATACCAGAAATCTACTCAGCTACGTTTTACGTTTCACCTTGTTATATAAACATAAAAAGCTGCTGTGTTTTTGTGTGCATGTGTTTTTCCCCAGAGAAAAACACGTGTGTATAGTGTATTGTGTTGAGCAATATAGCTAAGATTTCTTTAATGGTTTTCCTAAACAATTATTTGCTTAAAGTCAGTCAATAAACTCCAATTAACGGTTGTGTTCCTTCTTTTACTGAATGTTTCTGTTCTTGAAAACTGAAAGATCTACTGAAGAATTATGTATTTTAAGGTGCTTGCGGATTTTTTAGATGTTTGTTTAGAATAGTTTTAGCTTTCAATTCTATTTTTGCTATCCTGTTAGAAATAATTACCACCAAAATATGATAGAGGATTTCAAGGACAGAAAAAGAAAAGGTCTTCGATTGTAAGTTGATTCCATTGTAGAACCTTAATTGTTTTCTCGAAAAATGAATGTAGTGTATAGTGTATCACGGAGATCGTCAAAGAAAATAAGTGGGAAGTGGAACAAGTTAGAGGACATAAGTAATTCCGATAGAGTCAACGTGGTATCCTTAAAAATGAGGTAGGAACTGTAAGCATTAGTTACTACTTATTCAGGTGGAAATGTGCGAGCATATTTCAGCAAAGTGGTCAAATATTTGGTGTTCCCATCCAAACTGCTATAGATATGGATCCCTCTATGGATGGAATACCACTACCTGCATTTTTTCGCCATGCAGTTAACTATGTTGAAAGTCATGGTAGTACTGTTTTGACCCACCAATTTTTCAACATTAACTCATAGTTTCTATCGCGTTATAGGAATAATGCAAGAAGGTATTTACCGTTTATCTTGTCCAAAATCGCGAATTGATGAGATCGAGAGAAATGTCAACGAAGGAAAACCGTTATGTTTCTCCGAAGGACATGAAGCTGCCGAATTAATCAAAAGGTTTCCTTGGTGCTTTTGATGCTTTGGTTTTATCAGTGACGTATATGTGCTTGCTAGATTTTTGCGTCAACTTCCTCAACCGTTATTATCTGGTGACTTTGAAATGCTGGTAGAGAACTGCTCCTGTAAATGGAGAAATGTGTGCCAATGTGTTGTTTTCCCTGAAGTAAGTCTTACTAATATTATATTTGATTTAGTATGCGTTTAATGCTCTAAATTTTCTTGGTATATTACAATTGCCCACTTATTTCATTAACGAGATTTCACTCTCTTTTTACCTCAGTTTTTGTAATACTTTGCTTATCATGATTTACAACTTTAAGAATGAACCATTGTTGTAAGAATGTTGTTTCAAATTTCTGCGTGATGGATTTTTGAGGAAGTCATAAATCTAGGTAGAATCATATAATAAGGAAATTTTCATAATTATGTATGAAGTGTTTCAAGTCTTTAGTTCGAATGGATTTTTCATTTGAATTCTTTAAATCAAGACAAGTTCTTGTGTAATTAAAAAAGTGAAATTGATAGAGTGTTTATATGTGCTTTAAATTTTTTGCATCACTAAAGGAAGTCAGTATAGAGCAATAAGTTCGGCTACCCTCGGCATTACTTTTTATATTTTAATGTGTTTGAAAATTGCTGAAACAAAAATTTTGCTTATCATTTCCTAATTGTTCAAAATCGCACGCATCCATGAGGTATCTTTAAAGCCTACGCTGCTGTAAATAAAAAGCGCATTGTAAAAAGTGCCATGAAGCTATACAGGCAACGTTTTCCGTTGCTTTCCAGGTTTTTTGTGGTGGTCGTGGTCGATATATCGGTATATAGCTGGAATAAATTAGGCATAAAATAAATTGTGCTGCTATTATCACCTTTTAGTATGTACAGTATAGCGGCAAATTTTCGAGAACAACGTTGGTCTTTCATTAAGCATTCCAGTTTGTGAATACCTAAATATTTCCAGTCAGCTAGGTTAAATTTTCGTAAAATCGTTGTAGTCTCTGAGGTAACCGCAAATTTGCACAGACCACAACTATAGGAAATAAATATGTAATAATCAGTTTTTTTTCTGGCTGTTCATTAGTAGGTGACAGACTATTCATTAAATGGCTATTCATTAATAAATGAGGAATAATTCATTCATTAATAATGCAGTTCAGATTACTATTATTTCAGATGAAAAAAATGCTTCGACGAGTAAGCCGACCACAATTTTATCTTCTTGGATATATGATAATGCATATTCAAAATGTTATCAATATGGTAATCCTTAGAGAACTGTCTACACTCAATTTGTCAGCATTGTCTGTATCTTAACGTTGTGTGATTTTCGCCATTCTTTACTACATATACTGATTGCACATGTTGATTTGAATTACATCATCATAATTTCGCTTGCAGCCAATCCATTTTAAGGAATCGATAAACAAAATGGGGATTCATGCACTCGAACTGCTCTTCCAAACAATCATGAATATGAGTCGCCATTTGATATGTTACCTGATTGTCAATGGCGGTGGTACACTTTCTAAGGAACGGAAGGTATGTTTCTGTCCATAACCATATGTGCTATTTCATATTACGAAAATGCGTTTTTCTGACCCAACAAGTACTATTAATTACTTCTTCAATTCTTTTAATTAATTAATTAAATTCTTTCGATTACTTCTTATAATTACTTAATTATGTTTACTGCAATTGGATATTTCGTAATAATAGCCGAATATTGTTTTGAATTGTGAAATTTACGAGGCTCGGATATCCATACTCATTATGAAATAAATAATAATATTGTATTTTCAATATAACTAGCGCAATATTTTGAGTTTTTAACAGACTATTTTCAGGGTGACTCTCTGTTTGGTGATTTAAGAATTATGCCGTGAGTCTGAATAATTTTATTTTATTATGTAAGCTTACAAAAAGAGAAATTTCCAGAATCGATATAGGAAATAGAGGAAGGCAAGCATAGAATATAAGCCCGAAATATTGTTGAGCAGTTGAAAGTGCAGATTTTTAAATGACTTAAGTTGGTAGTGGTGAGACAAAGAAAACCTTTTTACAACTAGATCATTCAACCAAAAAAAAGTTATAATATCAAGTATAGAAATATGTTGGTTCTAATGCTGGCTTTTGCCCATCTGTTGTTCATTTTTTGTTGAGTGATGGCAGTCTAGCTCTATTTCGACCATGCCGTCTTCTGATCTCGATGATTTCTTTGCTCGATTACTATTCTTGCTCGTTACTTTTCGTTTCTTCTGAATGTTGAGGAAAAATTAGTAATTTTTCAAATAGTAAATTTGCGTGAAAAACAAAAGTTTTGCGCATTTGTTAAAGCAACAAAGACTTTACGAAACAGTTGCATTCTTCTCTTTCGTAGAAAGTAACACTTAAATTTCAAATAAATATCTTTCAAATATTCAGCAGCTTCTCTATGTTTTATTTCCTGAAATTATGTGTATATTTAAAAATGGATAGATTTGTAGAAAGATAATTGTTATATTTCTGTTTTGTGACTTTTTTGACTTATTAACTACTCTTATCACTCATCGTCATTTCATAGTAACATATACGTTGTTAACCTTCATGAAAAGTACTACTGCAGCGATTGAGATAGTTGAAATAAGGCCCAACACGATTACGGTTGCCGGCACTGCATAACTTTTTTCTCCTGAAATTCAAAGCTAATCCACTGTAGTATCATGTGCATCTATTTGAAATTATCCAACCAAAATTATAAGAAGAAATAAAAAGTTCTAAAAATTCTATATATATATATATTTATTTATTTATTTATTTATTTATATTTGTATTTTTATATATGAACGATTTTCTTTAAGATTGAATACTGACCTCTTTTTTATTCATTGCATTCTTTGCATCGTTAGCAGTGTTGAAATCGTACACCTCACGACGTGGCTCTTCTTTAAACAATGTCTCGTTCGTTTTTGTACCAATGAAAAAATCTGGCTAAATATCCGTTTGTAAACAAACGTTTTTGTATTAGCATGAAATATTTCCGCTTTCCATATATTCTATACGAGTTACTTGTCATCCATCAATAAGTATTAGAAAATAGATGCATACCAATGTTAAAGGTGTTGTACTTTTTTGTTCAATAGTTTCGAGATCTACAGTTTTGGCTAACGGTGTGGTCGTTGTGTCGAGTATTTCATCATATGGCTGGAAATGAATGTGACTTTTGAATGTTTCTTACAAAAAAGTGATGAGTCGAAGATACTACAATTTTGAATCGTCGTTCACAAGAAGAACCGTTGAAAATGTTGCTAACTTGTGATGAGAAGGTAATACTTGGGAATCATATTGTTAATAATGTGCCGCTTTTTCATGTTAATGAACCGGCCTTCAGTCCTACCAAACCTAAGTTCAATGTGAAGAATCTTACTTGTAAGTCGGTGATGTTGATGTTCAAAAGTGCCTGATGCCTTAGCGTATAAGGCCGATCACAAAGAGTCTCGTTAGCATTAACGATAGTGAAATCTTTTCCTTCTTTGGCAGCTACCTTGTAGCGATTTTCGATAGCAACTATGACTAAAACATGAAATTCTAATGCAAAAAATGCGTAAAGAATTATTGGTGTCATTGAACGGCTTACAATCCTTGATTCCAACATCACAAATGAAAGGGTTTTCTGAAACGTCGAGTAATTCGAGTTCGTGGAGCTCTTCAATGATCTAAATAGATTGAGTCTCTTTTTGAAAAAAGTTCTGTCGTCAAAAAAAGTTTTGACGTGATTCTGTCTGGTGCGGTTATATATCATAAAAATGAGCAATAACTAGATCACTGCAAAATAGGGAAAACTGAATGAGCAGAGAAAAATTGTAAGCGATAGCGAATTTAGAAATGAAAGCAAACACATTGAGAAATGATCACTACACTAGGCAGAACCATTACAATATTTTTATCTAATCACAAAGCGTAATTAGAAAATGAATAGAAGTAACCCTCATTTTTACCTTAGGATCCAAGGTATTCAATTTATTGTGCTCCAAGTGCAGAGTCTTAAGTGAGCGTTTTTGATTGATAAATGTATCCGGATGTATGAGAGTAAGATTACACTTCGAAACGTCGATTGTCTGAAATTATGAACAATACCCAATTGTATCTTTATTTTATAAAGAAAAAGTATACTAAGTGGTTTTTTTAGAAATTATATGAATGGTTTTTCGTATATCTCAAACCTTAAAAAATCATTCTATTTTTTAACAGTGATTTCATGTCAAACTATGTATTTCCGCAGTAAAACTATGATTGTCGAATAAGAATTTGAGGATGAGAATATATACAAGAATATAGGAAAAAAACGGGAAAGATTTCTGCCACTAATTCATTATCACTATAGATATGAAAAAAAGGATTTATGAGACGCCATAATTTACAAGATTTGTCATACGGGAAAAATTGACGGAGTAGATCAAAGTTTGTCCTATCTCAATTATCACGTATAGACTATGATCTCCTGTGAAGTTGTATATTACAAAACATAGCACGAAATAAGGAATTTGAAATATTTTCGGATTTTTGATCAAAGTTGATGCTATACGAGAGAGAGAGAGCTATACAAGAGGTACCAGAGTATATTGTTAATCTCCTAGTCATATGATCAGTTTGGTTCGTTTTGAAACGTCTCCTTATATAGTCAACATTTCGAGGTCCTATTCATCAGCCCCTTATTAGCTTAAGTAATCAATGGTAAGTTGAATTAACATGTACGTTTTCAAAGTTGGAAGCTTCTTACACGGCTGTAAGCGATAGTTTTTAGCGTCTTGAAGATTAGCGAAAAATTGACGCGACTTGAACACCTAATTGTGATGCGGGCAATAGAAAAAAAACGCATCGAAATCAGCACAAGAATACAATGACGAACACATGCGTTGTAAAATTCTTGACGTAACTGATAGATCCATCCATATCTGGGATGCTTCGTAAAGGGCTGATTTCCATCAGTGCGTGTTTTGGAGTTATGATTTCTTGAGTTTCATTCATCGTAAATACCGTTTCTTACCCATATAGAACGCATTAGATACCTAAGTGAGTCGATATACGAAATTTAAGATTCCTTAGACCTAATTTGGTTCAGGGGTCGCGTAACGCAGTGATAGGAGCGGCAAAGTAACACGCGGCTTGATATGGTAAATCCGATCTTGAGTTCATCTTCAAGTTAGTCAATCCTTCCACACATTGAAGGTCGATCAGTTGGTGCTAGAATCATGTGGAATTGTAAACAGCACTAACGTGGCAACAGATCGGTCCTCTCAAGTTATTGTATAGACCATTTTCTTTCGAACACTTCTATAAGATCAAGACGAATGGTTGGCGCATTTTCATAACACGGTACATTACGCTAGTGTTTATCCCATTCCTTATTTGGTTTTCTCCGGTTTACAGGTTTTTTATAAACTGTGCTTACGCCAGTGTTTATCCCATTCCTTATTTGGTTTTCTCCGGTTTACAGGTTTTTTATAAACTGTGCTTTATTCCTGGTTAATAGCAATACAATCTTACTTCATTCTTTTAACATAACCACTGCTAAACCACTCCGTACTATTCACAAATAAGATGATGACATCTATAATACGAAAGTGTGGTCAAATTTTTCATCGATAGCAATGCTTGTTTTATCTCAACAACTTAATTTTCCAAGAGAAATGGTTTGGTTTGATAAACGGTAGCTACAAAAAGACTTTCAGGTAGGGAGTTTTTTGGTCACATATGATAAGTGCTGCTTTGTAAAGTTATCGAAGATTTCTTAGAACAGTCAAGAAATCCAATTTCCTCCTTTTTCCCCTTGTAGAGATAATCATCGGCGAAAGATTTAACAACAGTACTTCTAAATTAGTGTAGTCCTTTAATTGTTCTTCTCCAAAGTTTTTGAGCGGACATTCGCTTAATATCAACGAACGTAGATTCTTGAGACTGGTGGAAGGAATCTTAAACGAAAATAATTCAATTATATACCTACATTCTATTCTATGTAATAATGATATAATTTAACATACACTGTTTAGAGGATTATGCCGCAGATTAAGTGTTTTCAAATTTGTGCTTACTGGTAGAAACACGTCATTAGGAAGTTCATGAATTTCATTCCATCCTAGATCGATTTCTTCTAGCACATCAAGTCCACTCCAAATATTCTTCTCGAGGTTTCTTAATTATTTTTAATATTGAGGTTAAAAATATTTCGTTGTATTATAACCTTTATGACAACCTGATATAATTTCCTGCTAACGAAAGTCTATTCAACGATGAAAGACCATCAAAAGCATAGGCTGAGATATTTTCAATCAGATTGACGCGTAAATCCAGCTGGAAATATCGATTAATATTTTCTTGTTTACAATTATTGAACATGAAAAATATATCATAGCTTTTATATCATAGAAATATAAGTAGTCAGATGTAAGTTGTGTTTAGTAAGATTATAACAAAGAAATAAAAATAAAAATACTGAAAGGTAAAAAACATTACGCAAACGTTTCCACTATTAAAAATCTGATATATTATGTATTAATAGGAAATGAAAGCTCTATAGAATTATCGTTTTATCTAATTTTTTTGCTACCTGATATAGATGGCTAAAGATTCGATGTTGAGCAGCAAATGTTCATTGAAACATCCTAGCAAACTAATTTTCTTTTCCGTTTATAATTATTAATTCTATTCTATTATATTTCCTTTAAAGTTTCATCAAATTGTTTGACTCTGTTCTAATTTGATTGTCGTACATAACTATTTTTTTTTTTTGATTCAAAAATATCACATCACAGCTTTAAGCTTGACAATTTGAAATGAAAATGAGAAAGCTTTAGAGATTCAACATAACGTGTGTTCCGTTAATAACGTTTATTTTCAATTCAAACTATAGTATAAAAGGAAAGTATGATGCTAGAAATATTATTCTAAGAAATCAATAATATGGGCGAAACGGGAGAAATATCTATTATGGGTCTGAGTACATTTTTTGAATAAGATTATTTCTAATATAGAAACTCAAAGTGAGGTTGATGCCTTTTGTGGCTAATGTATTATTGAAAAATGTAGCATGTTTTTGAATTAGATTAATCGAGCAAACGTTTTTTTCTTCATTTTTTGATATAAATAAAAATTTCTGAACAGTAGTAAACAATAGTGAGTGATTCATTAGACTCACAATACTCATGCAATATTTGTATAGGAGAATTTGCCAACAATTGTTCGTCTAACAGATTTCGTGCAAAATCAACAAAAATAGTCAACGTTCTTTGCTAATATGACGTTTGTTTGCACAATTTCGCTTTTATAGAAAATCATTTCGATTGCTACTAGTCGAAAAAAAAATTTGTCAAGTTGATAAGGATGATTTAACAAACAGTAATCATATCATTTCATATCATATGTCTCTTGCCTGCTTTAAATTTTTCAATGAAGCAAACGCTCCAGATTCTATGGTGGATATACTGCATCCACTAAGCTTTAGAACCTCCAATTTTGATAAATTGTTGAAAAGCTCCGTAGGTGGTTCGAAAATTCCATCAGCTTTCGATAGATCGAGAGTCTGAAAATACTACAGAAAATCACACATGTGAATATTTTCGATCGACCACAATACCTTGAGTGATTTGAGCCTTGATATCGCATCGATAATGCTTTCATTAATATAGTTATGGTCGCCAAATATTAAGGTTTCGATTTTTTCTAACGATTTGAATGAGCCATCTTCGATGTCTGTTATGAAGTTGCCGGACAAGTCAATATATTTCAGCTATAAATAAGAATTAGTTAATTTTATCAATTTTTTCGATTTTCTTAGCTTCCTCGGGTAGCATCACTTATATGAGTTATTAAAGCTATTGATGGTATGATAATGAGTGAAAACTTCTTGTTCTGAGTTCTCGTTTGGTTGAAGAATGCGGTTGCAGTCATAACGTATTCGTAGCAGTACAAAATCTCATTATGTCATTATTGTTTCTTATCCTAAAGAAATTGCTTTTTCAGTTACTTCATGATTGCAATTTTGGGTTGAAATTATTATATTGTAGAGAACTGAGTTATTTTTCGTTCAGTTAGTTTCCATAATTGTAGAACAACTGTACAATGACATTCATTTGACTGTTGAAGGAGGACTGTTATTATTATTGATTGCAATCCATGAAAAGATATAAGTAATTTTACTGGTCAATTTGAAAGCAATTTTAAACTGACAAACGTTCGCTTGATGATTCTCGTCATCCTAAACAGATAATTACAGGTGCCAAACCTACGCATTTAAGAAAAAAATCATTTGTTGGGGAATTTTCAAATAGTTGACTCTGATATGTGTCTGATAAACTCTACTTTAAGATGGGAAAATATTGTTGTGAGCAATGAAAAAGTCAATCTATCTAATTATAAATATGTTGACGATTGATTATGCTACAGGCAACAGCAGGATTTCGCTTCATATTCGTCCCTGATGCCGGACGTAATAGAAATTCGTAAACACCTCAACGCTTCAAAACCAAACTATTCACTCAATCAGGAATCGTCCTTATATGTAACTTGGTTAGATGTGTGAAGTCAGATTCTTATAGAATATTTCATTCGCATGCGAATGGTTTGCTTCTATCGGTGAATTCATTAAATTCGATTAAGAACAAAGGAAATAGAGAAAGAATGTGAAAAAGGCATCATGTCGATCGAACTGTGATGAAATTATTGTCACGTATCGTATGGAATTAGTATTTGGTTTTGTGTGGTATGTGGCTTATCAGTATGCTTTGCTGTACAAAAAGGGAGACGTTCACGACATTGGGAATTATCGCCCAATCTGCTT
>KN716457.1:9361-24135 GCA_000816705.1 Dictyocaulus viviparus | reverse complement strand
GATCCAGGTGATCCAGGTGATCCAGGTGGCTTATCACATAACAAGGAAAACATAGATATATACGAAGATACAAGTAATAATATGATTTTCAAAGTCTATTAGAATGCATAAACCTTATGACGCTCTAATAGCGCTATTGTAACGTGTGAGGACTCCTTCACAACTAAGATAATTGTATGTTCTAATACGAAAAGAATCGTTATTAATTTTCTAACGTAATCAGGTATTCACTAACCTCTTTCATTTCACTAAACGTAGAATTATATACTCGTTGAATCTTATTATTAGATAAAATTAATGTTTCCAGTTGGGTGAGCTGTTTGATGGCGACTGGAATTTCCTAGAAAAAGTTGTAGATTTTTGTCACATCAGTTCTTTTTGACTAAACAGAGTTTCTATACGTGGTATTATTAAAACATCGTCGAATGGTGCATATATACTAAATCTTTAAGTGACTCACCTTGAGGTTGCATGTATTAATTACGAGGCTCTTCATAGTAGTATTTAGACCTTCAAATGTCTCCTCAGGCACAATAAGTGGTTCTATGTTGGTGCACTCTCGTACTTCAAGGTTACTTAGAGCAGGAGCTAATTCGGCGAATCGTGGTAAACCGGAGTCAGCGAATTCAGTATGTTGAAAAGTGATCTAGAGCACTCAAAAAGAATGTGTTCATATGCTTTCCATCAGGAAATAAGCGAAAATTGTGACTAGATCAATAAAACACGATTACCGTGTTAGTAGTGAAATTTGCTGCTGTGACAGCATTCGTAGCCTTTCGGAGATGGTCCAAGTTTGAACCGTACAAACACGAAATACTAACCAAACTCTTGCCTTGAACCTAAGAATATGGAAGAAATTCGTTTTATAGAAATCTATAAAAAACAAAATGAGGACTTGTTTCATTAGAATTATGGATATCTTGTGATGAACTTGTGTTTTCAATGCGACAAACTAGTTTTATCGCTGAAATCCATTATGTTTAACATGGCTATAGAAATGAAAAAATACTTTACAATAGTAGAATAGCGTCAAATGAGTCACCTTGCAAAAACATAGCACAAGATTATTAAAATCTATATTAGGATCGACTTCCGCTTCCAAAACATCTAGGTCTGGACAGCCGGGTACAGAAGTACTGTGTCGTGCATACGCGGATGGAAGCACGACCGCCAGTAACAGTACTATCATACGAGACAGACGACTGCCAAATCAATATGAATACAATAATAGTGACGTAGATTCAAGAATAATTAAGTACGATTCAAAGATTTGCAAATCGTTGGATAGTGTCGTGATTGTCGTCACTGAGTACCACGCCCACTGCCGGCAGCCCCGATCCTGTTCGACACCCGACAAGGCAGCGCGTGATCGGAGAGTGTGACAGGGTTCCCGAAATCTTCGCACTGAAGGTGATTCGTAACGAGAATGTGTTCATTTCGTTTCATTCTCAGACCAGTGTACTAATGACGTCAATAGCTGAAGTATAAGTGTTAATTCACTGACGTTCCATTATATCAGTTTGTTAAGCTGTTGCTCTAACACTGTTCTCCTTTTTTTAAATTATAACGGAAAATGTTTGTCTTTTGCATAGGATCTTTGATTTTTTCACCTGCTTAACTTTATCTCATAAACACCAAATTTCAATAACGAAAAGCCGAGGATGATATTAGCGTTTTCTAGAGTGTGCGTGTTTGTAGCAGGATTGTGTGGTAGAGGTAGTATCATGCAGGGTATGTCTTTGATAGTTTGTCTAACGATAAAATACAATCGAAAAGATCATTAGGAAACACGATAGAGTGCATTTACTTCTACAGTAACAATGAATGAAGAGGTGTCGCATGCATTTTATGTGATTGAGTTTTTAAAAAATTACCGTATTTTCATTTATAATTTATCTTTGGAAAATGAAGCATTTATTAGGTTACACTTTGTTTAGACTATACGTTTTTATCACAATGATGTATTTCCATGAAATGAAAAAGAGAAAATTTCTGCGCTTTAAATTCCTTTAGGTCTCAACTTGTCTCGTACCATTATCATTGTAGCCCAATGTTACAATGTTTGTCGTAACCTTCATATAGATTCGTAAAACAATAGTTTATTTTGTTTTTTTTTCCATAATTTTCTTAAATTTAGAGCAACTACTTGATAGAAGACTATAATATGTGAGAATAAGTCTAAATGGGTGTAATGTCAATGTCGGTTCGCAAAATTGAACTCGTTCACGAGCGAATGCTGCTAACATATTATCACTAAAAATTAGCGAGGTATTAATTGGTCGCAAAAAAGGCTTTATTAGTGCTATCGTTAGCATGGGACTCCAGAAATTTGTGAAATGCTAGTTCGAGGCCAGAATAAGGCCTGGAGTTTTGTGTATAGGCCACGTACGGGATAAAGATAGTCGTAATTCTCCTGATTGAATTCGTCTCATGAAGTATTACATTTATAAATGATAAATGACGTTATAGTATTATAGATGAGGAACTTTGAAATTTAAATCAGGAAAGCATAAGACTTATAATACTTTCTTTATAATTACATATATTGTTTCTAGTCTATTAATTATGAAGTGTATATTAATAGGGAAGGAAAGTCTTCTGAGGTTTACGCTTTGTCATTTGTGGAGAAATATTCCTAATAAATAGGTGTGTGATTTCCCAGAAACTCTTCTGCTAAGTCGTAATTTTAAGCATTATAATAGTATATAGTAATAATTCAAGGTAACCATTGTTGCCAAAAGATAATTCTTTTGTAGAAGCTTTAGCTTTCTGATGTAAAAACTAAGCATTTTTCCATAGCAAATCGTATGTTATTCAGATATGTACCGCCGAGAGCTGCATCTGACATTGAATGCTGGTTATGCGAAGACAAGCCAATGATAGAAGATGAACTAAGTAAACAAAACTGTCTCTTAGAGCACTTGCATAGAAAGGTATGCGATCTCCTGTTTTTCACTGGGTTCTATTTGCTATGTAGATGGTATATTCACTATTTATATGTTTTTTCTATAGGCATAGCGTGAGTATGACGACTTAACGTAGAAATGAACTTTGTTTGCTAATCACATATGAGTAGTCGAATGTACTTTGTTTGTTTATTTTTAGTGTGACTTAGAAGTACTTTATTGTTATTTTTTAAGATTTCAAATTTTGTTTACTCAGGAGAAAGAAAAAGGATTAAGGGAGAAAATAGCCAGAGTAACACTGTTACCCACTTTATAGGGTTGTGTTTATCTCAAAAGTTTGTCTTGACATCCGACTTCTGAAAATAGCGCTCCAATCGAACTTCACAAAAGTGTAGAGAAATGTAGTAAAGAAAGCACAACGTTACGCGAACTTCACGCGTCTCTCCGTCCGTCGTGTATAAGCGCGTGTGTGGTGATTCTCTCTATGTCAATTGGAGTGATAGTAATGTATAGTGAATGGATAGGAAACGTTAACACAAATATGACGAATTTATTCATTTAATGAGCAAATATTCAACACCCATATTTTGTGACACTGTAGCGCTCCGAAAACATGGGATAGCACGATAAACAGAACATAGAACCCAGTCTACATAACTAGCAGTTTTTCTCAAGTTTTCTTCCACTCACTGCATATATTTAGTTACACGCTTCTGATTTATGAACTGACGAATTTAGTTAGGAACTACCTACATCCATAAAAAGATCTCAATATGGTGGCAAACATTTGTCTCCTACTCGATTCATATCATTTTCTTTCTTTATAATCCATGATTAAATGAACTTTAGTAAAGCTTTCATGTTGGGAACGTTCCTTAGTGTGATTGCCTCTGTTGTTGCGTTTGCTTATCGATATATTCCATGTCGGTTACTATTCCGTATGCTTGGGAAAATTCCACGATAAAACGCTTAATTTTAACCAGCATTAGGATTTTTCGACAATTTACCTCTTCGTATCTCGTTGTATTAGTCCACAATTTATTCAACTCACAAAACAAGTATGGTTTACCTTGTCGAACCTAGAGAAAAGTGACTAGTGTTCTAATGTTGAATGTTTTACAACTCAATTTCAATTTCCCCAAGGAAGCTGATTATTTGTTGAGCAATCAGTTAGTCATTGTTGTTTCAGTTTATTTGGTGTCAACGAATTTAGTACGTGTATCTTTTCTATAAGCTGTTTGAATAATTTTCCGAGAACTATTTGAATGTGCTAGATTACAGCACATTCTGATGTAACAACGCTTGGTTTTCCACATTTTTCTATAGATGTTCTAAAGTGCCATGCAATTCGGTATTCAGCGCTTATTCATGTAATGCGTGTTTGAGCGTTATAAATTGTTTTGCTTTTGATGCCGAACCTCGGACGATTGTCAACTAACTCAATTCATCCACCCAAATGAATTCATGTGTAGGGGGATTCTGGTGGATGGCAGGAAATTTGTCCTTTTTTTAACTATCATGAAATGTACCTTTTTCTTAGAATGTGTTTTTTGTATGTGTGTTTACGTTAAACGATTCTTTCGTTACAATTATTCGCAATTCTTCAATCTGCAAAACTCCGTCCTAAGGAAAAATGCGACCAGGTAGTGCAAGGCGATGGCTGAATAACTAAGAATAAGGTCGTAATAATATTATCTCGTTTTCCTTAAATAAATGTTGATGGAATGGTTAATTCACAAATATGGAAGAACACTTTTTTATCATCTTAATCTTCTATGCCACTTTCCAAATGATTACTTGGATGTTAACGATTGCACTTACGTCGATCATTATATGAATGACGACATGTCATAAAGCCTATCAGAATTTTTATCGTGTATTTTTATAGTTGACCTCAATTTTTCACATAACCTTGAATTCTGTTAGTTAATTAATTGAACTATTTCAATTCTTTATCATTTGAAAGTATGTTTTCATGAATTATTTCACTAAGTTTGCTCTCTTATTAAGTAACTCAGTTGCCTATATTATATGCTATGATATAGCAAAAGTTTTAGTGATTTCCATCCGAACTTGGTGGCACTTGATACAACTGTGCTGTTTTGAACCATTTTCGTAAAATTGGTACGCTAAACAGGCTTGTGTAATGTCCGTCAGATCACACTACTGGGAGTACATTATTGGTCTCATTTCCACATTTTTTGGTGAATTAATTGAATATTCATAAATATAATAAGCAGAATAAATAAATAGAGCAAAATTATGTGTTTTGTCAGCATACTGTCGAAATAATCATAGCTAATCAATCCTTCAAGTTGATTTGTGTGGCCAATTCTTAATTGTCAACAAAATCATTCATTCATTCAGTTTACTGTTATTTTAAACAATTTTTCAATTATCAAGTTTAGGTGGGACCTGTTTTATTCAACTAATTTTGAATGATATACTAAAATCATACAGAATTGGGTTCGAAGAAAATTTTCAGAATGGCATATAATTGCGTCCCGATCAGCATTTGTCTTCCCACATTGTTTCGTATTTTCGAATTGAAAAATAAGTAAGTCATTGAATATAAAAAACTTAAGGTATGAAATTAAAAGGCGTGTATAGGACTCTAGTTTTTTCAGTTTCGATATATTTCAATTGGTAAATAGTAGCACACCCAATTGAATACTTTGGAAGGTTTTGTTTAGTGTTTTTAATCATGTTTATTAAAAAGAGATTTCAAAAATTGTCTAGGTCCTTCATGTCTTTCTCTCTTATTACGTTGAATTCAGTAATTCCATTCGCTACTTGTACCAGTAAGATTTTTCATTTGCAAGTCAAGTTCGTTGTTGCTCTCCGTTTTACTCTATTCCTTAACTCCTGTCACTCTTTCGTTTGTACCTTCAGCAAACATGATTAAATTGCTTATCAATAAGTTATTTATGTGAGTGCTTCGTTACTTAATCACTTAAAGTTTTAAAGCTGTCAATTATATAATTAACATTATACTTTTCTTCTAGATAACCAAAATCGTAACATACGGTGGAGATGCATCAAATTTTGAGTCCCAACTTTGGGGTGTTCAGACTGCAATCACAGCATTGAAGAGGCGTTTAAAGGTGAGTGTTTAATTGTTTTTTAAGAGTGTTAAGCTTGTTAATTACTTTTTCTTTGCTGAAAGAAATTATCCTAGCATTGTTTTTTAACCATTATAATTGGAAAATATATATATATTATTGGTGGTGTGTTATGTTTCCCGTTATTCATGTGGTTTATGAAATGGTCATGTTTATATATTTTTCATTTCGTTGTTGTGTGCTATTATCGAATATTTCTGCTTTAATATAATTCCATTCTTACCGATTGTTTTGAAGACTATGAATCTTTTCCTATGTTTACGTATCTGATCATATAAATAGTGTGACGAGCAAGTGAATGCTATTAATGTAGACAGTCGCGGAGCCAACTCCGTCGATGCCAAGCATGATTGCAAATGATCAACCTTGCATAGAAATGTTTGAAGAAAAACAGTTAATGGCGGTGCAGAGCATGTTGAGGTATAGTGAAGTAAAGTTTTTCGTTTGTTCATCTCCAATGTATATCAGAAATTTAGAATCTTTTAAAAGCCGTTTTTATCAAATATTTTGATTGACATAGAATTATTCTGCTCAGTTTTATACCATTCACTAATTTAGGCAAGATATACTCAGAGAGAAGCGCTGCATTGCTCGTTTTTGTTGGATGTTGCGTTCATTGGAAATGAACTCAAAAGAGGAGATTTCAAGTCATAGCCCGAGAGCAGACCAAGAGTCAGAAGAGGTTTCATATTTCACCGTAGAGCATCTTCTTTTTATGAATCATTAGCAATTGTCTTCAAACATATATGGGATCGATCCTTTCTATAATTGCATTAACATGTATTGAATTCACATATATTCATTAATACCGTGGCGGGAATGTGAGAAATATAAGTTAAAGTCAATATACGGAGTGAGAATTGAAGTGCCCTCTCTACTCGTAATCTGTGATTTGTAAAAAACTATCTTTTCATCTTAGTTATGTTCATTATTCGTGAACGTAATGAAACTTCAAAGTGAATCATTTATTTATCAGTCACAATGTCTGGAGATTTGACGAGAATGAAGCTCAAGAGATTGTTAACATTTACTTTGAAGGTGGTCTGTTAGATGAACAGACCTGTTGGAAGTTACCATCGATAACTTACTCTACTTGTTTTTTTTTCTTTTTGTGGTGTTTCTTATTACATGGAAATATTTGCTCGATTAGGTATATCAGATTTTGTCCCACTTAAATATGCATCTATAATGGTAATCAGGTATGGCGAGAACGCTCTGAGCTGGAGGAGGCTGCTAGAGCGGCGTTATTGATGGAAATCGTTCGATTAAGAAATGATTGCGCCAATTTGCGAGCAAAGATTGAATACTACGGACAACGTCAAGAATCAATTACCACGACACTCTGAGTATAATGAAGGTTATTGAGAATCTCTAATATACAGACGGTATCAACTCTATTGGTTTATCAAATAATAGTCCAAATATTCGTTATTTTTCTGACTAGTAAGTATATTATTTAGGTAGATTCAAGAAAAGAGGGACTGTTGTTTTGAATATCTTATTAGATGCCCATCCATTGTGTTTTTAAATGTGTTCATCGTTCGTTTTCTAATCACTTTCAAATAGATGTATTATATTTCAGATATTCATATGTATTAGTTACCATTCCTTTGGTGATTGGTGTGACCTACTATCTGCAAGGAGAAATGGTTGTTACATTCCACATGTTGAAACAGAAAGTGTTATCCTACGGTATTGTGTTTGTTGTTCAGTTAAACTTTGCTTTGAAATGAGCAAAACGACCTAGCGTGCTTATCATTTTACCCTTGTGATTTTCTATTTTTTTCTCTTCCTCAATATTCATTAGTGTTTACTAGTATTGTGGACTAGGAATAATATATTTTTCTGTGTTACAAATTATTGAATAAGTAAGTAATTGTATTAAAGACAGCTTTTAAATTCACATATGTTTTATTTTGTTGCTCTAATTTGAAACAGACTTATAAATTATTCTATTTTCAACTGTTCTTCAAAAGGCGAATAATCTAGTCGATTCGCTTATCATAGCATTTCCAAAAAGAAATCGCTAGTTATACTTCTTTGAGTAGTGATTTGTTTCTTTTGCTTAATAGCTTTTTTATGTTTGTTCTCTTGTTTTACTGAAATTAACTTTTCATATTAGAACTTGAAGTACTTTACGTGTTTATTAATTGTTTAAGTGGTTATTTTTGGCGTTTGTTTAAAGGTTCTTTTTTGTCATCATGTGATATAAACTGTGATTATTTTTGTGAGCAAATGTAAACATGTGTTTGACTGCGTATTTCGTCCTTTTCATTCTTCCATTCTCATATCACGTGTGTGGTGTATATTTGGCTGGTGGAAGCCAATAAATATTTTCTAACTCGATCTTCTTGCATCAGTGGTTCTGTTTCCATAATAGGTTTACTTAACCTACAATATTCTCGTATTCTCAACGGTCAACTACAAGTATTTAAATGTACTCGCGCAATATACCCAAATAGTCTTGCAGTTAATGTCATTCAATAAACCTGCGAAAAAAATACGGAGTAGACGAAGATTGGATGATGAGGATAGTGAAGGAGGTCAGGTGATTTAGCGATAGATGAAATTACAAAGTTAACTGTTGAAAAGAAAAATTGAACTTTTTGGTATGAAATCGTGCGGTTATATGAGAGAGAACAAATTTCTCAATTTCGTTAAACTAGTTTAACGAATGGGGTCAATGGAACACTATGGAAGCTTTTTGACTTCTAAGAACACTAAATTTAAGTAATTAAGCAATTTTTATCATTTTCTTGTACGAGGTGCTCTCAGGTACTTGACGTATCCAAGAGAAGTGATTATAGATTATACACTAGTGCGGAATACCGAAATGATTGTAATGGATATTTGTAGCAGTACGCGGCTGTCCCACTCATTATTAAGAGAAATTTTTCCATAATTAATCTTGCTTGTCTGAGATTCTACGTAAGGAAAACTAGCGTGTGTGACATATTCGTTGGGAGTACTATTGTATAGAACTATTATTGGATAAACGACATGCCAGTTGAGGTGTTGTCTTACTTCGTAAAATGTACAGAATGAGGTTTGAAAAATATGGTGACTTCTGATAAGTTATTTGCTGTGCATATTATTTTTTATTGTATCAGTTCCGAATATGCCATTAATTTTAGACGATACGCGGCGTATAAATGATATAAGGGAACTACAAAGAGCAAGAGAAAGGAAGAATGGGCTCACTGAAATCGAATGTGCAGTTGGAAAAGAAAAAGTTTCTTTCGACTTATTTTTTGAGTAAATGCGAAGACCAAATATCCATTTACCTTAGCGTTCAGAAATTAGATAATTTGTTAGTTTTTTTCTTAGTAAACATGAAGCTATTAAACACTATTCAAATGTCTGACGTTTCGGCGGATTCGCCTTATTCATAGGTTGGGTAAAGGTCAGGTTATTTACAATGCCGTCAGCCAAACACCTTTACTGCTCAAACAAAGAAATTTATCAGCATAGTATAAAGTATGGAATATTTCATATATTCACCGCATTTCAATGTCTACTTTACAAGTCAAGTGGACACTTATCACATTGAAATCACGTAAACGGACAGTGTACATTATTTATCAATCAAAACATATCCTATGTCATATTTCATATGACCTCGAAGCATTCCTCCTTGCAATTTGTAATTGGGCTCATGGGATTTATTCAAAATTTATCATCAATAATTTTTCGCGCTGAGATCTTCTGTTTATAAGCAAGTATTGTGACTTCTACTTCGAAATCCCCAGCGTTATGTATCTGTGACCTATGCATACCCAGTGGAGTAATTGATCTTGGTCGAAGTTTTCCTATTAGCTCTTTTATATGCACACAGAGTATCCTTTACGCAGAGACGGTCATATAAGCAGTTGCGAACTAACACGTTTTGAATTGCTGTTTGGTTTCTTATTTAATCAATTCATATAGACCCGCCCTTTTTAAACATTCTTTAGCTATACTTATTTCATTTGAGGAGAAAAGGCAGGATAACTAAACTCTGTTTCAATTCATGAAGCCGATGATAATGAACAGAGATGTTTTTATTGTTAAGCTTTTGGTACCATCATCTTGTTATATAGATGTTTCCGCCCAGCAGGATTTGTGTATTCAAAAATGTAAGCCAGTTTTTTTATTTGGTTTCTTACGGGTGAATCTTATATACTCTGACTATTTATTCAACTGGTGAAACCATTTGACAATTGCTATCTGTGTAGAACAGATGATAAAGCAGTTATATGCATATCTACAGTAGAGTAGTGTCCAGAGATCCATTATCGGAGCTTTCACTTCAGATATGAAGACATAGAAGGTTCTAAATGCACAGTCATTCGACACGTTAATATAAAGACTGGTGACATCGAAAGACTCCATTACGTATACTTTGTTTGGAATTTATTCATAAATACGCTCAATGTTTTCAAACGAAGTAAAAGTCACCATACTCACTCAAGAATTTATTAAGGCATTCTAGATATAGGTACATGAGTGCTCAGTTATGAATTGCAGAAAGGAATGCCTCGATGTCAGAAGTAATATGACAGAGTTAATAAAACTTTTGTTTGGTAAGTTAGATGCTCTTTTCCCGTTCGTATGATTTCTATGCTACTAGTCTTTATTTGAGTTACAAATTAGAAGATTCATTAGGCAGCGGTGAGTATATCAAAACTTCATTCTTTCTATGTGTTTGATAATTTTCTTTGTCTGAGTAGTGGAGGTATTCAGGTGACGGAATTGTAAGTAGTTTCCAGACTCTGAAAACTTCACAACCGCCGACGCGTCAGCCATTGGAATGAACACTGTCTAACAACCTCGTGTTTGCCCAAAAAAGGAATAGCGAATCATTTGTTATGTATCTTAGTTTTCAGTCATATTTATTTACACATCGATATGATGAGTTCTAGGCTGCTGCTCTAGAAGACGGTATTCAAATGGTTGGTGGAACAATGGCTTTAACGGGCAAACAAAAAGCACGAATAGAGGCTGCCGGTATTGAGGCAGGGATCAGGTAGGTTAAGAATGGGCGTTGTTACACACTATTATTACATAAGTTCTAGACCTTTGATACATATATTTTCTTACCTATTTGATCAAGCCGCTCTTTTTAATGTTTAGTATAGTTTGTATTTTGAAATGTATTTCAGAAATATCTAGTTGGGTTTACAGATTTCAGATAGTAAAATTTGGTAAATTTAATAGGTTTTGTTGCTGTATATTTATATATTGTTGTATTTTTGGAGAGCTGATACATTGCATAACCCCCTTTAGGCTAATAAGAAATAGTATTTGTTGTTAATTGCATCAATTTGGAAAAATTGTTCAAATGTCACTAGTTTATTGTACTAGAGAGCAGTTTGAGAAGGAGACTTTGCTTCGCGATGAGCACGAAGAATTGCGTAAATACATTGATCAAGGACTTCGCCGTGACTGTAGTGGAGGAACAAGCAATGAAGAGCAGAAAAAAACTTCTATAGATGTAAGGTTTTACATGTTTTATCGACATTTGATATTTCACTAAACTATGTTTTACTAACGTTATTTGATCTACAAGGGGAAAAGTGTACTACATTTGATTAAGGATTCACTGATGGCATTTGTTTATATTCAAACGAATCCTCTATTATGCTGGTAAGAATTAGATTATCAGCCAGAAATGTAAATAGAACTCTCTTCAAATCATGTGTTATACCTTATCTATATTACAAAAATCCATGCTCTACATCTCATAGTTTCTGACGCTTGAATAATAGGTTAACTAGATCTTAATTGGCTATCCAGCAATATACTGTTATACTGTTGAGGAAACCTATCTTATGACTGTTACTCAGGACACAGACGTACTTTTGAGAGCGGCTAGTAAGCTGAAGGGTTATCGCAGTGAGGCGAGTAACGAACTGTTATCAGAGCATATGTTGGCAGGAATTCCAGAAGTGGACTTGGGTATAAGGTGGATGTTTCGTTCTGTTTAAGACTTTTATTTCGAACTTATCTTGACTTATTTCATTTTAATTTTTTAAGTGCAAGGATATCAAATATTTTGGAAACTGAAAAGAAAAAAAGTGAGCTGTTAGAGCAAGCGATGGAGAAAGCTCGGAGAGCGGCATTATGTCCTCAGAAAACAGTAGATGAGGTGAGAAATGATATATTTAATATGATCGATATAATTTCTGAAATTTCGATCATTTAGGAGCCTGTGCTGAAGCGATTTGCACTTTAATGGATACTTCAAATATTCTTGTACATATTCTAGTTTTTATTTGAATAAATAACGTTAGATTCTATTCTTTTTTGACTTTAAACACAAAACAAGATAATCAACAATTTCTCTACTATTGTGAAAATTATAATACCTGGTCGGTTAGTTAGCTGAAAGAGCGCCATCACGCGTAGTGCGTGACCCAGCGACACTGGTGAAGCATCCCATGATTCTGAAGTTATTAGCAGCTGCGTATACAGCTTTCTGACGTTTGCGTCGAAAATGTCCACCTATCTTGCAGGTGTTGGTCCATGAGGACGTTTACAATATGTTGATTACCATTCTACAGTTCTTGTTGTCCATTTATACTCTTGTCACTACTCACCTCGCTCGGCCATCTATATTTCGCCTTTGACGCGTATTCCTCTGGGTCTGTAAGTATTCCGTAAAATTCTTGTAGTGCTTGAAATATCAACGCAACTCTCGGATGTGTAGCAAAGCGCTGGGAGAGCAGTGGAGTCGAAAAGGTGACCACATGTTTTGGGTCTGTGAATTGATCAATGACCCACTTGCCGGGGTCCATGCGGCTCTCGTTCTTCTACTTAATTCGTTAGTCATATTGTTCTCCATATTCATAGATTGCCCAAGATATGCAGAGGTTTGTTTTGATCGATTTGAAAGCCACCAATCATATGACTTCCATTGCGCAATGGGTTACTCATGAACTGATCAGTCTTCTCGTAATTTCAAGCATTTCCTTGGTTATAATAGAATTGCGACCTACGTTGTGATCTCCCTAATTGTAATTGTTTGAAGTGTACAAAACGTTTGGGGGAAGCGTCGTGGGCTCGTGCGCTAAATCCATTACCTTCTTCGTTATAGGTTGTTTGGTCTTAGCTTTGACTGGTTGTCTTACCATCCAACGTTAACGTTGTTCCCCCGGATTCCTAAAATAGCCGTTCTCATCAGTTTTCATTGTCTTCATTACTGGCAATCACCGTCCTTTTTGGTCAGAGAGTTGTGCATTTTGTGACATTATTCCATGAAGACGGTAGCGATTCTTGATAAATTTACTCCTGGCTAGGTTTCAATGTCAAAATGAAAAACCTATAAACACCTGCCAGCCACGTTGAGGCAGTAAATCATTTAAAATTGTGATGCTATTACGTATTCTGCTTCATTGAAACATGCTTTCCTCAAAGTGTGAAGTAGAGCTATTGTTGAGTGCGGCTTTTTTTTGAGCCATTGAATTTTACAAATTTGTAAGCAAAATGGGCGAGAAAATACTTGATATTTCCAGAGTCTGAAGCCATGTTGTTCGATCTAGTGCTGTACAGTGGTACATCAACAAATTAGTGTAAGTAATGCTGGCGAGATGGGGTTAGAATTTTTATTTATTGTGCTAGTTTATCGTTTTTTTCGTTGTGTATCTGAGAGTTAGAGTTGAGAGTAGTGAGAAACTGTTCTGCCCAAATGCTTTGTATCAAAAGGTTTTTCTTTATAATTGGATTAAGATGATAAAAACAGTTCAATTGTCAATTATGTTACATTTGTTACGACGCTTGTATACATTCTATCGAAGGTCGCTGAGATACAACCAAAAAATTTGCGTCAGGTCAAAATATGGAACTCAATACTGTCGTATAACATATTTCAGTCATCTAATACTATTTTGCTTTCATCTAGTAGATATTCGATATTTAGAAATGGAAAATGTTGTTCTGAACTACCATTCTGAGTATTTAGGGAGACGTGTTCTTGACTAACGTTAATAAGCTGTGTATTTAAGAACAACGGAATATAATTTGCTGCTGTAGCATACACGAATATGGATATCATCATTCAAACGCTGACAAGTGAAAAGGAAGAAAATAAATGATCGGCATGATTCATGACAAGACAACAGACATATGGCTCTATTTGACACTTTTTCTTAGTTCTTACACTTTTCTGTTAATCTCATAGCTCATGAAGGGCATTACTTTTTGGCTTTATCCTATCATTAGTTTTGGTTCTGTTTTTAAAGCAAATTGTGTTCATCTGTGATTCACTTTCTCTTTATCGAAATCTCTTCATATTGTTTTCCAATAGTGTTCTATCGCGCGTTATCTCGTTCATTCCGTTTGTCGTCACTGCGGATATCTCGACAGCGTTTGTGCCCATTTCTAACAGCACATCCTATAGGAAGATTTGGTGAGTGATTAAGTTATCGATTGATGTTTCCACATTATTATTTTCGACAGTGTCGATAGCGATTCAGACAACTTTCATGATCAACAAAATGATTTCAGATGGAGTTCTTCACAGAAAAACAGATTACCGGTGAGTTCCACTTTTCACAAACCTTTTTTAATCTTTAATTTGATCTACATTCAATTGTGATATCAGGAATTGCAAAATTCAATAATCTGTGTACTCTGAATGTTGGTTTCAAAAATTTCAATAATTTACTGAATTATAAATTTTTCTTGTTTATTTTATAATTGTTTTATTTTTATATCTTTTTCACTTTTATTTTTTTATTTATATTTTTTTAATTTTATTTCTATTATT
>KN716456.1:121069-134180 GCA_000816705.1 Dictyocaulus viviparus | reverse complement strand
CATATGATATACTTGAAAGTGAATACTCCGTGAAATCACAAAAGCATTAAAATTTGAACACATTGAGGTAGAAAGGCAGAGTACTTGTGAATGCTAATAAATCAATCAATTCGGTAAAAAATGCAGGCTAAAACGAACTATTGGCCTAGTGTCGACGAGAAAAAGGGTGTCACAATTCTTATTAGCTTGACCAATCAACTCCATGAGCTTTTCGTCTTCGACACACCGTGCTGAGAAACCCGTTAGCGGTTGTGCACATCTAAAAACATCTTAAATTCTTCCAACGGTCAAAACGTGTTGCGTTTAAAAAACAATGACGGGTAAAAGAAAATATCTGAATTTGATAAAATTGCGGACCTTGTGCAATTCTCAGCGAATAACCTTTTTCAAGATTTTCCCAGTAAATTAACCTCTTGTCTCCTTATTCCATTTAATTAGTATTTCCACCACATAAATAGCTCAAACCTTACTGATGATCACAAAACTCCCGCTCTGATGTGCTAACAAGTTTTTCGTTATTCTATCACTCAATCCTTCGCATATTTCTAAGTGGGAATATTATCAACACTGGCAGACCAACTCGCCAGATCTGGTGAGTCGATATCGCAATTCGTGTAGCCAAGCTGATGATTACGTGATAACCCAATATATAACTCTCGCTTTATTCTCATCAGAAATATATGAACACCCTATTATAGTCCATAGAGAAAAAAGATGCTACCAAAACTCACTATTTTAACACAAGTAACACAAAAATTTTCACCACGTTGGCATGAACTAGTAGCAGTAGTGTAGAGAATATCTTCTATCTCAGAGAATGATTTGATACCTTGCCCGCCTAATCGCAATTCAACCTATCAAACGCTTTCCTGTAATTTTATACAGATTCGAAAGAATCAATTGATCAAGCCAATAGTCCGCGACCTCCTCCACAGCCACATCTTCTATCTTCTATTGCTTTGCTCTACATAGCTCTAGCAAAGAGCAACCCAGGAGGATATTCAATTATTATAACGTAACGTTTATCATTCACCAATATCCATAGGTATGAACGATATCTGCTATACATCTAAGCCTCGCATTTATTAATGAAATTGGACAAGCGTAACCACATTAGAACTTGGTGCTAGAAGATTTGTCAGGTACCAATATTTTTTCGACTGTATGATACAGGATAGAAATGAGTCCAACGTTTTCCAAAATACAATTGTGCATAAATATTTCCATATAACTTCTATTGACCTATTTGCGCCCCTATTTCTTTGAATGAGTGGAATAATTAAAGCAAACAAAATCTTCCAAAAAACACAACGTAAGCAGTGAGGGAACTAGAAGTAGTAATGAATATAGTTAGAACGTCCACGACAATTAAAATTTGAAAAAAAAATCCGTAATAAGAAATCTAATTGCTCTTCACCTGCAGATAACAGCTCCATTGACCTTATGAAAATATGTGAGTACAGGTAATCTCCCTCTAGATCGAAATCTGCATGAACCCATTAGTGTCGTTTTATTTGCAGATACAGGCAGCCACAAACGCTCAGGATATGTGTCGCAACTCTAAGGAGCTGAATATTAGTCAAGTAATGTGAAACTGTGAACTTAAATTATTTTGGCTTTACATCCGCACTCTAATAGCGAAAATACAACATTAATTCTCAATCAGAAAAAAGAAGTGTCACGGAATTGAACTAAGTGAGAAATACGGCTGCTCTTAGTACTGCAAACAAATCTGAATTGTTTAGCTGTTCGTAATTCAGAATTGCTCATTGAAAAAGCATTAACAATTCACATTCTTATCAACGATAGACTTATTAAAACTGCATTAAGTTGAAGAGATGTATATGTAAGGAAGAGTACATAAAAACTGATTACAAAATGTTAAAATTTGAAAAGATCTCTAAAAGAGAAATTTCTCCAGAGTTGTGATGAAAAGACTTATGGAATATGGTCAATGAGGCAAAATTTCGCAACCTACCGTTTGTAGAAACGTTTAATTGTAGAGATTTGAAGCCATATTTTGGGTGTACTTCATCAAATCGATTTACATACATTCAAAAAGCCTCTGGGAGAAGCGTGTTAGCATGACCTTCGCTAATTTCGGAAATTGGTGCGGAATCTATCCACGATTCAAACGTTGAGTCAATCGCTAATGATTATCACATATGATCTATTTATGACTTACGGTGCAATAGACTGATTGATTCGGTCGCTGAAGTGCCACAAATAGTCAAAAAAGACAAAATGAGTGTGATTGTCACGGATAATAGTTCAACAAATGTTCCACGGTACATCATTGTCACTTTTCTTAGAACCATATCGAAACAATAAAAAAGGAAAGAACTATGAATTTGAAAAAATATTGAAACACTGAGGAAGAGGTTCTAATTAAAGCGAAAACACTGAAATGTTGACGGCCACAACTATGAAACCAATATGAAAATAGATATGAATAGAAGTTTGTAAGAATTTCGTGTTAATTTAACAAAAAGAAAAACTATTCATGTATGCATTTGCTTCCACCAAAGTCTTTAAAGGTCGAATTGGAGATGGTCAAATTTTATGGCACCACTTTACGCTTTTAAACTCCTTTATATTTGTTAAAATCCAGACCATAACATATTGTGATCATGAAGAACAAAAAAAGCATAAACTAAGTTTAAGTAATGTCCATAGTTTTGCGGCCATATCAGCACAACTATGGACATTATAATATCATTGCAAAAATAACAATAAATAAAATTACGAATATGTCTAAGTTTAAGTAATATACAATTTAAAAAATCCAAAGAAAAACTGCTTTTAAAGCATGTGGAAGAAAAATTAAAACTTAAACTAATGATGATTTCTGAAATATTGAAAAGATGGAGGAAAGCCAAAAGTTTGAACACTTATTGTAGTAAACTCGAGTAACTAACTTGATATGATTCGTTGAGATCATTTTCAGCCCATTCATGATTAACACCCTGTCTCGTGAACTCGACAGCCCAATCTAACCGAGACCATCCACGTGCGTCTTCGGCACCATCGCGATTTTCGAACGCCACTAATTCACACACATTCACTAAAAACTGAAGGATTCCTACAGGAAAGCAGAAGTGTCGATTGAACTTCCGTCTAATTTTATTGCATATTTTGTAATAAAAATAATCGTACCAATTTTCGAGCACCTCAGCAGCGTTTCATAGAGATCTTGACAAAGTTTATCCCTACCGATGAGTAGATTTACTACCTGCAAATATCTCTATTTCATTAAAAAAGTATTCAGATAAATTTCTACATACCTGGAAATGCTTGCAGCGAATCACTAGAGGACATCCAGCTGCTGTCAATGGCCCACGTTCAACACTACCGATTAGACCGTTTGCTATCTGAATCTTAACACCTTTTTAGAAGGAAGCTCAACTGCAAAACATGAGTTTTCCTCATATGACTCAAACGCATGGTTTTATTTTTTCTTTTTACATCGATCGCCGTGAATAAGAACGGTGTAGAACTGTGCATTCGCTAGGACTCACAAAAAACCTCATTTAGCAAGTAAGAGAGGAGTTAGCAAAAACAGCTCAACAGATACTTCATATCATGAAGTCAATATAAATTTTAGCCAATTTCCTAAAAGTAATCAAATTTTTCTTAATGCGCGTATGCGACACAGTGAGCTTTTTGGCAATCTCCCGTAGTCTACCACGACGATAAGAATCAAAAGTGACTCTAATATAGCTCTCATAAGACTCAACTATGCGATGAAAACGTATCACGTTTTTGAGTGAAAATTCATTATAACAACATTTGGCACAACAATTTTGCTTGCAATATGCTCAAGGATTTTTTAGAAATAATACAATGACATAAGACCAAAAAGCCTATTCAATTCTTTCATTTTTAAATTTCAATAATAACGAAACCAAATGAATAATTAACTCAACAGTCTTACTAAAGTGGGCCACAACCCGGGCTTAACAAATAGGCCATCACTCCAACGTAGGTAAATTAGTACCAGGAAAAAAATTGGGTAAGATGAAAACGCCTGATTCGGTGAAAAGTGGGCAACAAAGTTACTCTATAAACAAGGCTCGAATTCAAACACCTCGACGATATTCTGTTGAAAACGAATACGCGCGCATTTCGGCATGAAGGATTGATCAACGATAAAGCTGGATCACATGATCTAATACAGCGATATTACAACCAAGACGATAATTACTCATCAACAATAATGCAATTAAATTACTCAGAGCAAATGAAAAAGGTGGTAGGTTGAAAAATGAAATTTAAAGGTTATATATGCAAAAAAAAGTTTAAAGAGAAGTGGTAATGTTATGGGTGTGACTTCATGACAACACCTACAGTATCGCGATTTGCGTGAGAAAAAAAAATAATAGCTTTTGCAGCATCATCTACTGAGTGATGCTCTTTAATCGATTCAAAGCCCTGAAAAAGAAAACTACTTATAAGCTTTACCCGTACGCTTGTGGTATAAGAACAAGACGCTCAGATGATTCGTCTTGTTGATGATTGAAGTTTTCCATTTAGTAAACCAGAAACGAATCAGCTAAGGAGATCTAGGAATAATAACTGCTTCCAATAATTATGGGATTTATGCAAAAATTGATCGATAAATAGAAAGGTGAATTGGTAGATGGTAATCTTCATCGATTTTTTAACGGAATAACATGTGTACCTACAAAATACCGATAGCACTTTCAAACAAAGAACTCTATGATTTTTAGAGTAACTCGTAAAACGTGTGGTCGATCGGATGATTTCGTTCAAATGAGTAAACTCTTTTTCGGAGACCATTATTATAAAAAGCCAATCACATATTGAACTCAAACGGTTAAATTAAAATCCAAAAGCCTTTAATTAAATTCATCAACATAATTTAATTAAATTCATCAACATAATACGGATTCTTTCCAATATTGGCATAAATACTATAGAACTCATATCCCTCCCCATCTCACTGTAATTACTTTTTAATTTTTCCTGAATAGTTCGAAAATGAGCATTGAGTTTTCAAATATTTTGAGATTCCTCATGAAAAACGATTGTTAAAATTGCTAAAATATTGCATTGTACAATAATTTATACAGAACAGTCTTAAATAAAAGCTGATATGCAACATTGTCGAAAAAAGTTCTTGAAAGTGCTCCCGTTGAATTCGAATCCATCCGGTCGATTGACCCTGTGCTTCCAGATGATATTATTCCATTCACAGTGGATATCATTCAAATTGAGAAGGTAGCAAGAAAACTTTGTGCTTCAATAATTTCAATCTGCGTAACGTGGTGAATATGAAAAGATGATGAGAGGAAAAAAAAAGAGAAGAAAAAACAAAAGTACAAGGCATTAAACAATGGACGGACGAGATGTCATTTTAAAAACATGTAACATGTCATCCATATAAGCAAGAAGATTTGTGCTAACCAAAATGCTCAGATATGAGGAAATCAAATAAAATCAGCAGGAGCGCAAATGGAAAACGTTTCGCATCATTATCGTGTTCAGACGGGAAGTCCCGCGAGCTCCAATTGCAATTTTACTTCAATGGCTATCAGATTATCAGTTAGTTCATTCCGAAAAAGGAGTTTTATCTGCACATTTAACAATGTTCACCTCACACAACATCTGTAGACTCAGAAATATATTCGTAAATGAAAAAAACCAACCTATCTCTCATTACGTAATCAATACATGTTTTCACTTACCTAAGATGAAGCATGTTTTAACACAGGTAATGAATGGTATTAAAGTGGTATTTTACATAATGTTACGAATAAAAGAAAAAAAAACTGAACACTTCTACTTACCCATAGTTCTTTACTTCCTCTATCGGAACGAAAAATGACATGTGATGTAGTTACATGTAATGTACCGACGATATTCGGTTCAACACCCAACCGATCCACCAATTCCACTTTGCTCACCTGAATTTATTTTCATTTGATAAAAATTCATTTTACAACTTTATAGAATAAAAAAAATGGTACTAACGTAAATCATAGTTTTCTCAGATTTTGTGCTCAGAGGGTAAGAAAAAAAAAAAGCAATGATAAATGATGTGTAGCAAAAATGTTTTGACTCGCATTTCTGCAAAGAAAAAACTGCAGCGCTATCGACTTTGAAGAACTATTTCGTTTTCTCGACTTAGAACGGAAAAATAAACAACAATGGTTTCAAATCGAATGCGAAAAAACCATGACCGTACAATTACTTGACTCACTGCAACTCCCTAGTTGAAAATAGATATTACACCTATTCGAAAATCATAAAAAGTTTCTAAAATTTTTAATTAAAGAACATTATTCATATAGAGCACTCTACCTACCTCTATGAGGAATATGTGGGAAAATTTTGACTCATATTCTGACCACTGTCTTCCTCTTTTAATTATATAATCGCAGAAACAAGATATTTTATCTCTTAATAATGAGCCAGCAACTGATATGTCTTCAGTATATGCAGGATATGAAGAATACAACATTCCTCATTGATGAGACAACAGTTTGAAATCCTAAGTTGTAAATGAACTCACAGCTTCATGGAACGATGAAAACAAATGAATGACTCTTAGAAAAAGTATTGTAAAGAAATTGTACTTTCGTAATTAATACGTTTCAATACATAGACTTATTCATCTTCAGTAAGCAAATTCAATGTTATATAATAAGAAAGAAAAAATGGGGGAGTGACCACAAGAGCGTGAGAAAAACTGCTCTTTAGCATAGAATACTGTAGCGGAACGTCAACAACATATTGACGACACAGAGTTTACAAACAATCGAAAAAGTGACGTAGAAGAGAAATGAGGTAACACGATTACGTTACGATATGGAAATTCTGCTTGCATGAAAATTTTCAACCTTTTCAAGCAATAACAAGGAAGAGGAATTTTCGAAACGTTCTGTTGAGAATTAGAAATTTACAAGCGTCAATTGAAAATCGATAATTTTTGTCGTCACGTTAACATTGATTTGTATGTGATAATGAAAATTTAAAATAACAGCATGTAAAACTTCAAAAATAGTATTTTGTAAGAATCATCAAATCATTAACTCCTGCATATATATGTAAACAAAAAATTAGACAAATTTAAGTTTCACAGAAAATGTTTGGCAAAAAACAAAATAAGTTCCTGAGGTTACTCCAGAAAAAAGTGCAAATATACACAAGTAAAACATTTTTCTAGGCCTAATTTACATAACCCTAACTGTTGAGCACCCAGCACACTGAAATGTTGCAGTGTAGTGCAGTGCAGACGACGGCTAGAGCCCGCGTACGGGCCTACCAAACCCGCTATGCTTTCGGGTGAATAGATTGGCACTCAAGGACCGTGGAAAGATAATCAGCACTGGCGTGGTAGGGAGTGGTCACCTCAAATCAATATGTAGACTAGAATCGCAATCAAGTGCTCCCACAATATAAACGAGGACAAATGCGTGGCGTATCCCAAAGGTATTGGTCAACGGCAATGTTTATCAGACCATATCAATTGTGTTGGTCCGAAATTTCAATCCCCGTTTTTTTTTTCGTTTTAAATTAATGGAGTTTTTCTAGTTCGAATTACATACCATCGATTTATTCTTCTCACTAATGAATTAAAAATCTGTAATAACGTCATTGTATTCTAGATGATTCTATTCTCAATTAGTAAGTTTTGCTAAAGACATTTTGAAAAGTAGCGTAAAATCTTGAAGTCCTCACAAAATATGAGTGCACGGTCTTTACAAGGAGGTTATGTTATACGTAATGTTTATTGTTGTTCTTATAGTGGACAGCATAGTTTGTATAACAGATAAGATATCAGTATACTAATTAGAAAACTTAAAAATCAATACTGACACATGATTTTTGCACTGCTCCCTAAAAGCTATAAGTTACTGTTCAATGCAGACAGCTTTATCCTCAATCATCGAACAAACATAAAACGGATTAGGCGCTGCGCATAAGAGAAACACTAATCGATGACAATTCGCACTCGTTCCTACACTATGCTCACCTCGGTGGTACTTTTTTTTTCCGTTACTCTCTTACCAGTAATTTTTCCCGTTATAATCATGGTTGCTTCTTAAGAACAAAAGGATGTTATTGACAGCAAAATCAATCTATCGATTTTCCGTAAACAATACATTCATAGAGGAAATTTGCTATACTGGTCTATAAGTCACTTTTCCAAACGTGTTTGTAACAACGTTCCATTACTATTTTCTTCAAATATACACGAATAAATAGAACAATGAGATTGAATTGATTGATTAAATATATTAGTAATATGGTTCAAAATATGTGCCAAGTCTGAGGGACATGAATAAAATTTGAAGAAAGATAAAAGCTGAATATGAGTGAGCACAAAAAAAGGAACAAGTTACATACCATTGTAAATAAAGCTCAAACACTGATTTATGATTTAACAAATTCTTAATAGACTCTGATAAAAATGTGGTAACAAGTTTATTAATAAGCTTATTTACTTCAATGATCAAGTATAAATCATCTGAAATTTACTAAAGCGTTAAGCTAATCTTTAAAAGAGGCGTATTCGGGTATGTAACTCAAATTATACTTGCTAATTGATTTCCATATCTCTCTAACATCAAAGACGGAAAGATTCTAACCGCACTCTTAGTGAAACCTCAGGATAGTATGATTAAGATTTATGCTAGTTATGTTAAGTAGGAAGTTGATTACTTTCATTATCGCTGTCCAGCTCAAGAGTATAATCGTGGTTCGAGAATTTGAAATATTAGGTTGGATACAAAGTGTCCTGCAACAGTTAGGGAGTTCAAAAATCACTAAAGGATGTATCAATGGACGACACTAAATGGACAGTAATGACTGAATACTGCAAAAGTGGATGGCAAATTTTTTCCTAACGATTGATAGAGGAGGATCACATAGAGCTAATATTTTTGAAAGCCAGCTGTACACAGTACCAGGATCAGACAGCTTTCTTCATCACTTTTAAAAATCAATGACACCAATCTATTACAGGCAAACTCGAAGGAAAATTACATAAGCGTAAAATAGTAAGTTATCGCGCATCAGTAAAAGCTTATGGCTTGTTAGAATTTGCCTCATTCAATTTTATCCTTACATAAATGTGACCATACTAGATACTGTATTGATGAGCATTTATCGCCCCATGTTTTCTGGCTAATAAAGTATTACCTAATAGTTATTTTACACATATTTTAGACTATGGACAAGAGACGTTTGAAAAAAAAGAGATTCCAAGCCATTTTCTCATTCGAATATAAAATGGGTCAAAAAGAGGTTGAGACAACTCGCGACAACAATAACATTAACAGTAATGATCTGAACTGATCTGCTGCAAGATGCTGCAGGAGAACTGAAAGTCCATTTTAAGTTAAAGACGATTTAAGTATTTTTGATAAATTGATGAGATACACTGATAATTGTTATACCTGCAGTCATCATCAAGCGAGAAAAAGTGCTGAATTTTTCACGATAATGCGTGACCAAATGTCGCACAATCAAAGTTTAAAATGTTGAACAGATTTGGCTGAAGAATGTTTATTCAACTCTCATATTTGCCTCACATCGCAGTCACCGAATAACGCTGCTTCATATCCGAATTAATTCTAATAGGAAAAATGCTACCACAACTAACAGGACGCAGCATTAAAAACATTGACTTGACAAAAAGTGGTCAATTGTTGTTGTAATTACCAATCACGTGATTTTCCCTCTTCAAATAGAATTATGTAAATTTCAAATTTACAACCATACACTGTTGCATAATACAATAAAATATTAAATACAGCAATAAAAAATGAGCAAAATCATAAGTTTTTGATACTATTGATATAACTCGATCAAAGTGTATCGTTCTACAGGTCAATAAAGTCAGAAACCAAAAGAATTTACTTATTATGAGTGAGCTTTTAAAGTAACAACACATCGCAGACTTTATCACTACCGAACTGGTTAGTTGAAATACTAGGATTTCACGCAAATATTTGTAGATGAATTCTAAAGAAAATGTAAACAGATAAACAAAAGTACCTGGTTAAAAATAAAGCGTTCTAAGTATCGCGTAAGAAAAAAAGTTGGTGAAATTTGATATGCTAAGTTGTTAAACACTGTATAAAATATAACACTTATAAAAAACAACTATGCAGGAGAAAAAGCGTTTCATATAACAATTAGACTACACACCTCACATGTTTTGTTTACGTGTGAAAATATCGTAAACATTGAAAAGACTAAAATCAAACAACCAGCATTGGCAAAAGTATATGCCCATCAAAAAGAAATAAAACATAGAAAGATATGTAAATAGCCCATTTTATTACTGAATAGCTTCAAAATAGACATACTGTTATCTCCAAACAACATAACTCTATTTAGTGATAGAAGTGGTAAGAGACGAATCGAAACATTTGCATCCACCCAACAAATTCAGCACAGAGTATGCAAAAATCGAACAGATTATTTCATTACGAGGGTAATTTGTAGCGAAGTACATTACATTTGTAGTTGAGAAACACAATACACAGAGATATCGGTTCAGTCAAATCAGATCGCTTTTAAATACCTATTGTAAAAATTTATAAGCTTTATTCACTGACTAGTTATAGCTACACTATGGCATTTGCTCTGATATCTGAGCATGTTGTGTCTTTGATCGACAGTTACCCATATGCATTTTCATCATCATAATATTCCATGGAAATATAGGTTGGGAATATAACAAGAATAAGACTATTTAGAACAATTCCAAATGCCATAAAAAATACTGGATACGTGCAAATACTGGTGATACTGGTGATTGATAACATAAAGCAGCACAGTTGATTTTTGTCTCAATGTAGAAAAAAAAACTAATAAATATACGTTGGTGTTTTGTTTTGTCCACAATTCAAATTTGAAAAAAAACCCAAGTAGGAAAAAAGATAATCTTGCAAGATCTCAGTCTATTGAGAAATGTGCACATATATAAGAACCATTTCCAGAACTTACCACACTATGTATAAATAATCATGAAAATCGAAACTGCAAAATTGCTAAATTCATGTTGCAGCAATATGTGTTTTTGTGATAAACAAAAATATAAGATCCCAAGCTTACTTGAGGAGTAAGAATGTCTTCGAATCGCATTACCCTCAGAAGTACACACGCTGTAGATGAAAGATGTCAAGTTCTCCTGCAACACTATAGTGATTCCAACAAGAACAATATCGAGTAATCGTAAGCAAAAACTTGTCAAAAACTATAACAAGTTAAGTTTCATTGATTGCGTAGTAATTTAAGTACAATCACGGAGAGCTTGAGCCGTTTTTAATGTCAAATAGGAGCTTCATGACTTAAGCATTCACATGTGTAAAATCTTGTGATCCAATAAGCCCAATTTGTAGAAATAACGATAGCAAAACATTATAGAACTCCACTTTATATAAATTGAACAAATCTGAAAATCTCCAAGAAGATTTAGCTCTACTAATTAACGTGACTTCACAAACCCATGTTCATCGACTTCTATTCACTTTCCAAGGTGCTACTGTCTCCAATGTCAGCAAGATAGAATTCTTTCTAAAATCTACATTATAGGAAACGAAATTTTTCGAACATAAAGGGTCCAAAAAAAGACACCAATCGAGTTGAGGCACTTAATAAACTGATGGAAGACAACAAATGAACTCACTACTTGTAAATACTGATACAATTCAACAACAAAAATTACTATATAGTTCGCTAGATTTGGCCAGTTAATTTCATATGAAGAATAGCGCTGCGTACGCGATGCAGTCGCCAGCAGCGTCACGCACTGTCAACGCTATACTGAGCCTGGTTTGATGTGAACGGGGTTCATTGGATGGACTCAGATCTCCAATTATCCCAGTTTGATTCTTCTCCAGGTTTTTGATTGTCTAATTCAAACTAGTATTATTTTGGACGACGGGTAGGATTACCTCAATTAGAGATCTTATTACAGAAAACACTTCAGAAGTTATGACTTATTCATATAGATTAGGTGTATCTCGCTGTATTAGCTTTCCAATCATGTCAACAGATCTTTGCAATAAGCATCATTCAATAACGTACATGGAGAAGTCATTTCCAAGTTTTCTTCTCACGACATGGAACCCTAAATGTTTATTTATTTAGATGTCTCAGCATTCTTGAAATGATGTTTCGACCACATTAAACGTTCTCCTTGATTATTACTGGCATGCTGTCACTCAACATAATGACATTATCCAATTATGCAAACTTGCTTTTCTACATTACCATTCTCGTTGTTGTTCAGGAATATTGAATAACACCCACGTCTCACGTCCATTCAGAACTCCTCCCAAAATATGTCGGCTTCATATTGACGCGATAGAGAAGCGCAAATTGTGAGCCGTTAATCGAGTGCTGTCTATGTGAATTCATGAGGAATCTAAATTCCTTGCTTGTACAGTTTCCTATATGGTCAAAATGACCCCTTAACTCTAAAGCACGGACAGCTAATCGTCAATGATAGTTCCTCGACCCAAATTGTGAATGGTCCATCCGATCTCATTTAAAAAATTTTGGTTGCTCCAAGCAGGAGTTTCACCAAGCGTGCTTTCTATCAATTTTTTGAATAAAATTTTCATTTTTATGATTATCTAAAGATAAAATTTACCGTCAAGTAATGAGAAGCGTTTATCATGGGAAAGTTGACTCAACCTTGTCTCAAGAAAACTGTTCTCAATTAAGAAAAAAAACTATCGTAGTTGATGGAGTGCCGACCTACATTGGTCTTGGTAAATCACCACTATAGAATTTTTTAATTATAAAAAATTATAGCATTGTATGGTCTGTTGTTATTATGAAGTGGTAATGAAATAGTTGATTATTGCATTATTTTATAGTTTTGTGTTCGTTAAAGTTCCAGAAATCATGAGGAAGCTGGAGTTGAGTTCTATTGTAGATCATGATATTCATATTTCAAAACTACGAGGATATAAAAGTTGAAGGATTCAGAGTGAAATCTCGTATTATCTATGTATACTTCGTGATAATTGAATAGATAAGCGATCTAAACATCAAGTTAACGATCGAGAAGCATGGACACTCTTAAATGTTGAAGTAGCAATAATTTGTATACGAGGCCTTTTTT
>KN716456.1:97234-114916 GCA_000816705.1 Dictyocaulus viviparus | reverse complement strand
ATTCTTGCCCATTGGCGAACTCATTCGAAACGGCCTGATCATAGTCTTATGGGTGAGATCCATGTCATAAAGAATTTAATACGGTTATTACTTCTTGTTACGAGAAATGACGGGAGACAGTGCTGTTGAAAATTTCAAAAAAGCAACACAAAATAATCAACTATCAACTTGTTATTCACTACACGATGGTTTTTATGGAATGTCAAATTATTGCAGAAGTTGCACAGTCTCATAATTGAAACAAAAGTACACTCGTTTAATTGCTTTTTTCAATTGGAGAATACATTTGATGTAATAACCGTAAATTGGAAATTCGGTATCTTTTTTAATCCACACTGTCGAAGTGTAATCAACGAATGGTTTTCTTGTATCACTTCGCTGTGATCATAAAATCTATTTACTCCAATAGTTTGCTGTCAAATCCACTAGGTTATTAATATAACAATGTGGTTTACTAAAAAAACTCAGAGGGACACATATGTAAAGACTGAAATGAATCTTCTTATCACTGATTTACATGAGCGGACAAACTAGAAATTGTCATTTACTTATTAGAAGAAATGGTGAAGATTGAAGTATTTTCATAACATTATCTCAAACTGCATTGACAATGATGTCATCAAATCAATATAAAGTTTAAGACAGAAATATTGATAAACAACACTGATCTACTTAGTTACATAACTTTAGAGATCTGTATGAACTATTATTAAAATTTCTGGATACATGGAGATGTGGCAGAAGTGAATTGTACGCTATCAGTAAAGAGATTCGTTAGTTGAATACGCTATCACTATAATAATTTCTGCATCCTTGATCACTCAACGTACCCAACTACAAGCTTGATTCGGTTTGCCACAATTCTAAGTGAGCTAAATTTCTTTTAGTGTGGCAGGACACATACTGTTAGATATCCAAGGTTGTTTCAGTACTTGGTATTCTCTTTATCTTCTATTGCAATTGCATAAATCATTGCAATTGCAATTCTTCAAGTAGATAAGCTAATAGTCACAAGGTATGGGACCAGTAATTTTTTTTACCATTTTATTCAAAGTAGGAATATCTGTACAATGAAATACAACTAGCACAAAGAATTTTAAAATGAAATGAAAAATGAAAAATGAAATGAAAAACTAAGGAGTGGTTGCAAACACATATAAGTAGAATTTTTTCTCAAAGAGATGTAAGTGAAACCAAATTATTTGTCAAAATCGTAATAACAGGATAAAACATATCTAGAGTATTACGACGATGGAAATGGAAAAGACACTGTGTTAGTATTTTATACCCTAAGGAAATAGCATGAAATGATTTCGGTTATTTCTTTCGTTGTCTGTTTTTTTCCTTTTATTGTTGATGTTTCAATGTTTCCCTGTATATGGAACTCTTAACGCGATCACTTATGATCCCATCGCATTTTGTTGTACGATCATTGTGTATAATATTTATTTACATTGTGACCAGTTAGTCAATCGAATCATTTCGCAGACGACTACCATCACATTATTATATCTGTTGGCTTCCCAACTTTGATGTCGTCATGCATTGTTCAACAAGATTTCATAGTTCTGTATTGTTGTTGTATGTTTCATGTTGTTTCACATTTTTTAAGTTTCATGTCAACATTGTTTTCGTTAGATGTACTAGTGACATTCGATTGCCATATATTGCGCGTTGATTTTGTTTTCAGTATAAGGAAATCATGTTGCCACGTCGCCCCGAACAGAAAAGGGAAAGAATACAAGTTATGGATGGAAAAATTTTGAAAGGATGTTCGATTCGGGGCTTACATAATTGATGTTATATTAGTAGCCATCGTGTCCGTTACCTTAACCTCATTTACTATGCTCTTCTTCGTCAGATACGTTTCCATTGGGTATGATACTCGCTAAGTAAGTTTATTTATATCTATTTAGTAACAAAATTTACTGTCATATAGTTTTTTATTTCATTCAGGTCTCCAACTATAACCACTCTGAGTTTTATAAAACAAGAAAGCCAAAGATTGAAACCGTAAAGCACAATTTGTTGTCTGGTTATATGGTATCAGACATTTTGTGGAGAAGTGTAGAAAATTTTGTTACTTTGCAACTTGTCCAGATCATAAGGCGTGGGTGGAGCTAATTACAAAGAATGTTATCAAGAGTTTCTTTGTACATGTAAGTTGACAGCAAATTTAATCTTGTATCTTCTGATTTCGATTTCAGCTTTTTTACTGTATAAAAGCACCATAAGATCATTTTTTTGCACATTCTAGTGATATATTAGTTGGTGGTCGAGAAATGCAATTATCCAATCTTGTATATCAATGGATGAGTACTGGCATTGCTCACGAGATCAGAAACAATGAAAGGTACAAGCAGTCGTTTTTTGAAAAAAATTACTTCCTAACATCACATTTCCCGTCAAGAGACGAGCTCAGTTGCAAAATTTTCTATTTTAGCCATATTCTTGATGGTTCTGGTAATGAAGTAAAAGGTATAGAAGCAAAAATGAATCACTTTATGTTGGTAGTTCGGTTAAGGTAAGAGCTTTCATACATGCTTCGAATAAATATTAACATGAAATCATTTCTTATATGTTAATGTGCCAACAATTTCTTCATATACAGTTTTTCTTTCACTTTTTAGGGAATGAATTGCCACCGACCAATATGTTAATGATAATACATTTTGCATTAAGGTATTAGCTCCCGATTATCAAGTAAGGATGTTTTGTATTTTTACCTAGTTAGATAGTGATTTTTTTTCGAAGATCTTTCTTGTGATATTGTGTTTTTTGAAGAAATTAGAATTGAAAATTTTGTAGTCAAAAAAGACCAAAACACATTTTTTAACGAGGCGTTTTCATTAAAGTATGCCACATTGCAGGAATCCGGTATGGATATAATTCACTGCGCTATAAAGTGGTCAGACCTTCATCAAAAATGGTTTCTTCTCCTTAGTTGTATTTCCGCTGAGAAATATGAAGATGAAGCCTGTACGAAAACTAAGTAAGCCCTGCGAATAAATATTCTTATGGGCTAGCCTTCCTACTTCATTTTAGAGTAGCAAATTTGCTGATCATTTACGACAAACAATTTTTCACGTGTAGCGTGGTTCACATTGGAATGCTTGACAATCCTGCTTGCGGTTTCTCATTTTTCGAACTTATACCGGAAACTGACGGCAACTCATTGCGGGAATTGTCGACAAACTCATTATAACGTTGAACTGAGAAGAGAGAGATGGAAAAGCATTAAACACACTTGTGGCCGTTTTTGACGGTAATAGCAATATCCTTTTGGAGGATTCAGCTCTCAACTCGTTCTACAAGCTCGAAGGAATCACTTTTGTCTAGCTCTATATGAGCTGGTGCGCATTGTGTTTGTTATTTGTGCCTGTTTTATGTGCATTTTCATGACGATCTATTATATTAAACTTATTTTTAATCGTTCTCGTTTACGTATGTGAAATAAAAGGTTTTTGTTGTTAGTACGATTTTTTATGTATTGTTTTTCTCTTTTGACTTGTATATAGTGGATCAACGTGTGCATGTGAACTGTTTTTCAGAACAGATCAACATTGCACATAAGAAACTTATCAAAGGCTCTCGTGTGAAGTGGGGAGATGCTTATGAGCGTGCCTTTCAATTCAACCTTGGAAATGCAGAGTTCAGTTGTGGGGCCAAGCTTGATGACGTAGGCGTTTTCTTGATTGTATCTGTGTGATATTGTATAATAAAGAATTATATAATATTTTTTTTCTCTTGGTAATTGCTAGAGATGCGATTGTTCCTAGGTTTCATGGCGGAATTGGGACCAAAACGAAGCAGTCCACCAGTTTGCGGGTGCTCATGCGCTCCTTACGGATGGTTGTATGGAACTTATAGGGCGGCTCGCAGAGGGGCTGGATATAAGATACGAACATGAGGTTAGTTGTATTAGGAATAATGTTGCTGGGTCTGTGTTTATTTAGATATCATTGACATGGGAGTTCTTAAGATCCATCTTTAATGTCACCTAGTGTGCCATCTGGTTTAGGCGACATCAGTCGATTGGTCTCGATCAAAAAAATCTGTGACGGTGCATTGTCAGAATGGTAAAAGATTCAATGGAGATAAAGTAAGTGGCTTGTTTTCAGATCGTGTTTGCTATGCGACAATTTCAGTAGATGAAGTTTTATGATCAAATTTTTTAAAGCTGTCTTCGTTTTATCCACGAAAATGAAGATTGTGCATTTGTGTGTTTTGTCTTTCAAAATTTCCATTTGAGAAAGGAAATTAGCGTTGCTTCATAATGTTTCCGTATCATCTTCAAACGATTAGTCCAGATTATAACGCTGTTGACTGCAAACTTAACTTACCAACATTATCGAGACTTACCATTTGTTCTGACTTGCCAACATCAAACCGGCTGTAAAAATTGACCCGGTACCTGGAAACTCTCTATCGATCTTTTTTTTTCACTATGAGAATTTTTTTAATGTGAACTGTGAAGAGAGCATTAGGCTTGCTATAACTAGCTTGTATCAGTATCGTCTCGTTAGCCGTCCAGTGAATTCCAGATTGAGTAATGGCACCTCACACTTGGTGGTAAAATCCTTGGTAATATAGTAATATAATAATGATTAGAAATTCGTAGATAGCCCTTCTATCATTTATGCTGAGAACAAGCGGTTTCACGATATCATCTTCCTTAGCAGTGAAACGTACAATTGAGTTGGTGTTATTACTGCAAGTTGACATCCCACTTTTGACACAATCCTTACCATTTGTGAAACGTTTTTTTTTCGGAAAAATATTACAGTATCGATAAATGTTGAATGGGATGAAGATGTACGGTGTGTATATGAATTCGAAATCTGCGATGTTTTGTAAGATTTTATATCACTGTATTATTATAATATACGGAAGACCATCCGTTTATACCAAAGATCTAGGATTTTGCTTACTAACATATTTTAGGTGTTGGTAGCTCTTCCACTGGCTGTTTTGCAAAAGCAAAAAGTGAAGTTCAATCCAAAACTTCCTGATAAAAAGCTTAAAGCGATGAAGTTCATAGGAGCAGGGCTCATTGAAAAGGTTGAAGGATTAGACTTTATTTCAAAATCCAATCCAGATGGTCTATAAAATACCAGTACGTTTAGGTTGCCGTGCGTTTCCCACGTTGTTTCTGGAACTCTTTGCTGAAAAAGGATGGTACACTTGACTATTTCAGTCGTGCTCCACGAAAAGACACAGAACGTGGTCTTTTCAATATGTTCTACGATTTTTCTCGTCGTGTAAGGCTCATGACAAACTGCTGATAAAATGAAATTGACCATATTTTTTTAATGCAGGACTCAAATGGTGTCGCTCCGTTTTATGTGCTGATGTCTTACGTGTGCGGCGATTCTGTCGACCTTGTAAATAAATATAGTGATGAAGAAGTAACAAATATATTCGTCGAGACTTTGAGACAGCTTTTTCCTAAAGAGGTTTCTTTGTATATATTGTATAATGACCACATAAATTAGCTCATCGAGTAGCAATGTAGAGAACAGAAGCCCTGATGTAGATAGGAATCTGTCTTTATTATTTATTTTTAGTTCCAAATAAGTAAATTTTGTTTATCTTAATTGTTGTTTTAGGACATTCCCGAGCCAGATGGTGCTGTCGTCACTCATTGGGGAAGTGATCCCCATATAGGGATGTCTTACAGCTACGTCCGTGTAGGTGGAACTGGCATGCATTATGATGCCCTAGCTGCACCAGTAGATGGAAAACTCTATTTTGCAGGAGAGGTGAGGTGTTGTTCTTATCATTCATTATTTGACAACTGAATTTTGTTTCTTAGCAATTACGGTAGTCAAAACTACACGTCTACTTTTATTATTCGAAAGATTTTGTTGTATCAATTCTACATATGAGTTTTTAACGACCAAAATAATAAATTATCAGATTTTCCTATATTTCTATGGATTTATTTTGTTTTTGTGATGAAAAGACTTGACTGTTTCACTCATTCCAAGTTCCTTTTATCAGTATTTTACTTTCCTTCTCTGTATTTTGATTTTATTACTTAATTTTTGCGTAAATATACAATTTATTTATGTATATATAAGAATTACTTAGATGAATTGTACGTGACTTTATTCCAATCATTGACTTCAGTGTACCAATCGATTCTTCCCTCAAACAATGACTGGAGCTTATATTAGTGGCCTACGAGAAGCAGGACGCATTTTTGAGTCGATTCATAACGAGATTTGGATTGATTGACGGATTTTTCTTTTGTAAATTGTTCCTAAAAGTCTAGAATTTTGAATGTTTTCCTCCTGTTCGAATGAACTCACTGCTATTCTCATACGATTGCTGGTAAATAGTGAAATTATCATAATAGCACCAAGTTTCCAAAGGATTGTTACGAAATAAACATGCATCGTTAACAAGTGAAAATTTTAGGGATTTTTAACTTATTTTTCTGATTAATTGGTTGTAACTTATTAGCAAAATGATATGGTTTTGCTGTTTGTACATGATGTTCTCACAAATACATTACTGGTCTCCTTTCAATTTTGTTCATCATTCATAACATTTCGGATTTCCTCATGCACCAAATGATTGGTGCGCGTAGGTTTTTATATGTAGGTTTCTTTCAATTGTCTATTAAATTGTCGTTGTTGTTCGTGCTTATTGTTTATTCAATGAATTTTCGTTTTCGAAAATATACTGTTGTGGCAAAAGGGCTGTGCGTTGAGGTACCAAAGTGATACGCATGCCCGAATTAAAATCGCGGTCGCTCCCACATTTCTATCAAGTACGTCACCCTGGTAGGTTTGTACCAGAGTAATATGGGTAAAATAAACAATGCTGACCACATTTTAATTGCGCTTCCACAAATCCGCGTTAAAATTGTGTATGTGAGCATCATTGAAGAGAACCACGAAATGAATTTCATGGGAAATGTGGTGCTCGTCCAATTATATCAAAGACAACGTTGATTTTTAACTTCTCTTTGTCGTTGTTTACCTCGTACTCCCAATTTTTTCTTTGTACCATTACTGCTTCAGTTGATATTGATTGGTTCTACTAGTCTTCTGATGCATTGCGTATTAGATGCGGTTACTTCCTTAATATTCTTAAGATTGCATTACCATAGGATTATAATATACAGAAACTTTCTACGTTACACCAAAAAAGTGCTTAATGACACAAAAGTTATCTGTTGCTGTTACGTCTCTTAGGTGGTATATGAGATAAAAGGGATGATCAAGTGAAGTTCATTTTGTAGCATGACCTTAGAGGATGGTTTGGTGAAGGATGGTTTATCATACCGAGCAGATCTTTTCACCATAAACACATTAGCAGCGGTGAGATAACATAAAGCTTATGTTGATGGAATATATTAAGCTGAATTCAAAATCTTCGTGATGATACCGACTCGACAGGACGATCAGGACTTTTCCTATTTATATAAACGAAAGAATAAATGGGAAGACGAAGAGCCGTAAGAGTTATCCCGTAAATGCACACAAGACATAGAGCGTTGACGATATTAGTTAGGTCCAATTTAACCTCTGATGATAGCGAAAAATTCTGATGATATACGAGGATTAGTTGTGAATGTTTACAGCTATGAAAGCTCAACGACAATCAGTTATTCTAATTTGTTATGTATTGATTGTTCATGTGACGAGAAGTATTTTACATAGGAAGAACGCGCTATGTCATGAGGCATCACACAGCTACATCTTGGGGTTTAAAGTGCAAGTGTCATCCGTAGGCTATCATAGTCGAGTTTCTTGACGATGAGATTGTAGGCTCACCTCACTAAAGCCATGCATTAACATTTACAAAAGAAAATGTAGGTAAAGTAAGATTGAGTATTATTTATGTGGGTAAATATATTAGCGTTATTTCGGCATAAGTTTGCCAATCGAGTTAATTATGCTAGTTACAGATTTATACTTACGGTTCGCTGGTATGGCTTGTCTTTTTGGTAGCTGTAGCCATTAATAGTGTTCGGGTAAGTAGAAGTGACTTTGTTGGCTGAAATGAAGAAAAGAACTAAGAATGTTTATTCTGAATTGAAATCAATTCAATATTAAGTTTATATTAAACATTTTTACACAATACAGAATGAGAAGCCATTAGTTCAGTAATAAGTTTTGTAAGAAGAAGATTAGGTACCGTCCTATAATAAAAAATCTGTACGCTCTAATGAAATATGATAGGATAAGAACCAAATTCTGATATGATATGGAGTCAATAATTGTACAATGAGCCTTTTCCGTTCCACTATTCCCGTCGCGGAACCATTACATTGAAGCGATGCCTCCCAGGATTCCACCATCTGAAGTACAAGTTGTGATAGGAAGCATAAAGAGAGCGACAGCTCCAGGAACTCACAGCCATGCCGCTTACCCTTTCAGGGTTGGAGGACGAAAAATTCCTTTTATTTATCGCCAGAATGAGGAAATCTCCTACTAGTAGAGCAGGTCGTGCGTACGATACTAATTGGTCGAAAAATCAATGATCACCCAAACCGAAGAAGTCACGCGCTATGATATCCTTTTAGAAGAATATATGTTAGATCTGTATCCTGAAATTAAAGAGAAATTCCGTTAACTGTTCAAACCGATGCTCGATAATAAAATTATAAGCTGACAGAGAAGATTCGACATTCATTCATTCGACACTTCTGTATACTCTTGATAGGTCTACTCTTTGCTAGGTTCTCACGTTAGAATGGACATCTTAGCAACACCTCCCAGCCACGTTGAGGCGATAAGCCACCTGGGAGGTTTAATTGATTACATGTCTTAATTATGCGAAATAATATTACTTGCAAAAAACGCAAAAACGTATTAATATAAGGTTCAGACATGAGAGAAAAATTATGGAATAAAGATAAGAACAAAAAGTGCTTAAACTTGTCTTTTGTTTCCAAATTTTATGCAGCTTAGCGGCGAACAGGTGTTTTCTTAGATCTTGCAGGCACGGCTTTTCTTATTGGAGTGCTAATGTCAAACTTGGGATGATTAAATCCAGTATTGATCTATTGCTTACCGTAAACAACCGTACCTCACTAAACATGTGCATAACTCGCTGTAGGTCAAAAAGCTGCATAAGCATTTACCATTGTCGAAGACAGAGATAGTTTAGAGATTACTCAACTCAGAGTTCATATCTATTCGAAATCATTCAATTATAAGTAGTTGCAGGCTCGTCCAATAAAGAAAACCAAGCAGAGGGATTATGAGCTTCTCCACACAGGATTTGATGTGTGTGATGTTTTTCTTTCCTCAATTACTTTAAAAAAAACTTGTATAATGTTGTATGTATATGTGTGTAGAGTAATATTGCTTATACTAATAGAGGTAGTCCATTTCCTTAGCTTTGTAGTTTTCATTTCTCCTCATTAATGAGCAATGATCATTTCAACAAGAATTCCACGTTATCCAATATTTCTATCTCCACTTAGTGGTCTTCCATAGATATTCAATGGAACTCATATAGGAATGTTATTCGTTCAAGGAACAAAAAAAAAGCGTGTTTTTTTTTTCAGAGGCAGCTTTCATATTCTGCTAGAGACTCGATGATGAGCTCTAGAAGTGGTCTAGAAAAACGAAGCAGGGCTGATTCATCCTTGTCAGGAAATAGTCAAATAGATAAATCACAACAATCGGCAAAACCGAAAAAGGTACGGTAGATTGCTCGAGTTTGTAACCGAATACGGTACTGTTTACTTGAAGAATTGGATAGCCTATCTTGAAGGAGTGGTGTGGCGCGATAGTAATTCTACATTCGTGTCTTTTCCGCGCAAGTTTTATCTATACTGGCGGTATTCCTCGAATATACGTTAATGAATTACCTTCCATAACCTCAAACTCGTATCTGTAGGCGAATGCAGATGGTCAACATTAGCCTTAAGTATATCTTCATCATCTTTCGTTCTGGTGGATGTCCTAAAAAACAGTCGTGTAGTTCTTGAGTTTACTTCGTTACTCTTTTTGTCCATCTGTCACCTGTTCTTCAAATTACATGAACGACCCAAATCCATTTCGTTCTCGATACATTCCATTCTGAATTTTGAAGACACGATAGGTTTCGAATATTTGGTGTTTTATTGATCATCAAGAATTGACGAAACATTTTCGCGTTGAAAAAAACAACAGGCTTTTCATTTTTTCTCCAAGTTTTAATATTCGATGATCGTAAGGTTTTGTTAATAACGCAATGTTGTCAACCTCAAAGCACGAGTTTTATAACTCTTTTGAATTCGTCTTACAACGACTCAATGTGTATTTTGTAGACTGATAATGTAGGTAACGCAAAATTTGGAAAAATCCTCTATTTTTCGTAAGCTGTCGTAATCCACGTTGACCTCGTTTGGGTTTTTTTCCTTGTATTAGTAGAGATTCATCCTATACTTCAATAATTTGGTTGTATTCATTACAGCCATTGTATCAATTTTTGTTTAATGTGATCTTCAAGAGGATAGCAAGGAAAGCTTTGCTGAGTTCTGCTAGAAACTTGTCGTTTTGAAGATCTTTGAAAAAAATCATCCATTAGAAAATATTAGGAATACATTAGTCATGGAGTTAAGCCAATCCTCCTCATCCTTAGAATTATCTATCGTATTTGGTTAGTGGACATAAGAATTGACATAGGAGAATAATAGTTGATAGTCTTATGGTCTCATATAGTTGATGAGGGAATTACTACCACGAGGTTCTATTAGGAAATGTTTAAATTTGCATTAATATGTCTTATTTGGCTTTTTTCGATCTCCTCCAATCGATAATTCTGGTCGTTGCGGATATTGATTGTTTAGAATACATTGATAACACTGTTTTGTGCAGGAATTAGTAGAATGTGAGTTAAAATAAAGTCGAGAATCTCAAAGATCAATTGGTGTTAACTTGAAGAGCAATGAAGAAACAGCGTCGTCCAAATTAATGGGAAGTGCAGAAGAGAAGGCGAGCGAGAAGGACAAAACGGGAAGTTCAGGAAAATCTGCAAATCGAACAGGTTGGCTAATCGTGGAAGCGATTTTTTTCAGTACTTTATGATTTCTCTGTTTGAGTTAAAAGGGTACAGATAGTGTAAGATGTATTGATCTTCGATGATTAATTCAATAATGAATGTTGTTCATTCAGGTAACAGTGCACAAACCTCAACCCCTAAGTGAGTTACGTAAAATTTTGTATTCTGTATTCAGTATTCTTTGTATGATCTCATATTGATCAGGTCATTATTTGATTATAAAACGAGCGCTGCTTTTTATTCTAGGACATCAGATGCGACAACGCCTTCTCTTCATGTACTGTCGAACAGCGTATGTTATCATATCGATTATCATCATAGAGACATTTATTATTTATGTTTATTAAGAAAGATAAACATAAATATATATTGTAAAATGGATTCGTTTTCAGCAAAAGACGTTAACGAATCCAGTAAAAAAGTAATTTGAACGTGCAACATTCTTCTCGAAAAGGGATACACTTCTGATTTACAAATGTGATCTGCCAGGATTCTTGAAATAAACATAGTGCTTTTTTTTGGAAAATATTGATTGTAATTGCTTCTTGTTGAAGTCTGTATGTCTACTGTAAACTGCCACAATGTAGTGTTATTGTCATTTCTAATTTACTTCATTTAGAATATACTTAATCGTAGATCAATAGAATTTTGAGAAAAAATCGATTCCAATATCAATGTAAGCTCAGCTTCTTAAGGTACTAGTCGTTTCGTACCTCACAAACTCACAATAGAACCGTACGTAAAATTTTGATTTGATCAATAATGTTTGGTGTTTTGTATGTGTATTCAACTTGTGTTACATTCAAAATAGACACGATATATTTTCTCTATCTTTATCTTTTATCTATGGGACATCGTACTGTGCCAAGTAAGCAGAGCATCTTCTGACTCATATCCTCTAGTTATATTCAGTACATCAGGACTGCTTATCCGGACGACCTCGTAGTATTCTCCGTGCATCCAACTCTTACAGAGTTAAACTCTTTAACTCTTTAACTCTTACAGAGTAGCATCAAGCAAATCTACACTCAGAAAAACTAGTGAAAGGGCACATAACTCAAACATAGCTTAAGGAAACCTATCTCATACAAAAAAAGTCTACAAAGAGCATTTTGAAGCTTAGAATGGTAGAAAAGATTTAAGTGTAGAAATGTAAAATAAGTTTGTGATATGCGGAGGATTAGGTCCACCGTCTTATTTGAGCTGAGTGAAGACCAAGAACGGTCACATTATTAGAAGAGGAAGAAGAAGAAGAAGAATTTCTTAATTCTGCTCTATCGTAAACATTAATTGAAGTAAACATTAATTCTTATTCTTAATCGTTAGGTGACTATGGTATAAGTGAGAACAGACGGACAGACGTTATCCTCTTCCAGGACAGCCAATACCGTTGCATAGGACGAAAATTCCATTATCGTGTTGTCCCAAATAAGCGTTACCAAACTGATCCACATTGTAACGTAGTGGAAAGAACCATTGTGAATATTGAGCGATGGTGTAGGAGACGAATATTATTGAGAAAAACAGATAATCGAATAACATTTCGAATAATTATCTCTGAAACGTTGTTGCAATCATTTTATATCAACCAAAACGTGAATCGATGGAGGAAATAGAGTTTGATAATGAGAACGAACAGAGTTTACAACCACGCCACACGTTGCCGTCCTATATAGGAGCTGATTTGTAAACAAAACCAGAAAATTTTTAAATCGAGTTGATCTTCTCATTCCAATGATGATAATGAGTCTACTAATGAACTGTATTGACACGCCGACTTGATATTGCATACACGGATTCGAGTCCAGCCCTGTGCCAACTGAGCCTTTCACTCTTCAGGGGTCAGTGAAGAGCTCTGATTTGACTACAGACTGTTTCTCTCAGTTCATCGTGTAGATCACTACATGAAAACACCACTGTGACATTAAGACGAATATGTTGAGCATGTCCACATGAAGATAGAGCACATCAATACTTATTCTTATCGTATCATGATGAAATCTTCTGATTTCATTCCTCCTGCTCAGCTATGGTCAATCAACGATGACAGTAACTTCGTCTTTTGTTGTTATTCATTACAGATGAACATCAAGGTCGAACTTATCGTATTGAGTACAGAGGTGGGCACAAACATTTCTGTTGTTCCGTATCGGAATACACAACAACTATTAAACTATTCAAATTTCACCAATGAACTTTTTACTTGGATTTTATGGAAGCTTTAGTTTCTTTTATAATGACTAGTTGAAAGAATAGGGATTTTTCTTAAAGTAAAGTATTTTTAAGCAGGAAAATTCACGGCTGATGAGTATGAGGATGATCATTATGATATGATTGTGTGATGGTAACTGTCAGTAGATGATAATGCGACTAGTCACAAGTAGCTATTTCACAAGAAAAATATTGTTCTTAATCAAATTAATTGTTCCATAGTAACTCTGTTCAAGTTGAAATCAATGTTGCCACTTCCCTCATTCACCCTCAACACCAATATTTCAAAGAAGATTTTCATAATTAACTGATGCTGATATATTTAATGAAATCTATTTTATAAAAACTTCTACATTTATGTCATTAGCTGAATCTTAGCATAATGGCTGATATAAAAATTTACATAGACCACGAATTCTTAAGCTTTTCATTAAATGCCACACGCTATGCATAATCAGCCAAATTTCGACAAGGATTGATTATGATACGCTGTTGACGAAATATAAATACATCTTCGTAGCGGTTAGTTCATTTTTTTACTCACTATTTCACTAACATGAAACCGGGAACTTACGTAAATAGGTGAATAGAGTTAGTAGTATTTGTGATGACTTTGTTTTTTGTTAGTAATAAACTACCTCGTTTAGGCGTCGTTCACGCTCTCGAGCTAGAAACCGTGACGTTTGGACAAGAATCCCACAATGGATATCGTTACCAAGCGCTCGAAAGTCTAACATCACAGAATCTGAGCAAGAAAGCAATTCGTGCCAACTTTGTGAAGGTCCAACGCTAGCATCTAGAATATCTCAAAATCCTTCAAATGATTCAGAAAGTACCGCCGGTTTTGGTCCACCAAGTCGTGCCCGACCACGATCACGATCGGTGAACCGTGCTCGATTCAGAAGACCGCTTCCAGTTGACGATTTTGATGAACCTACTAAAATTCCACAGATTCGTACATTTAAGAGCGTCCAGAAACATCAGTCGAATATCCGACATCACGCTGAAAGCTCAGGGTCGTCGTCTGAACCAGAGCCTATAAACAGTCCATCATTGTCCCGAGTATCATCGACGCTTTCATCGGATTCGGTTGCAGAACTCTTTCCTTTCGATTCGGAAATTTTCATGGAGATCCCACAAAATCACAAAGGCAAACCAAACGATAGAGTAAGAACAGAGAAAGGTAGTGAAGCGGAGAAGAAGAAAGACGGTGTAGTTGCTGTTAGAAATCCAAACACTGTTGCGATTTGTGCACCTCCACGAATGATTACCGGATTGCCATCGAAAATCGCCCTTGGTATTCCAAGTATGCGTGGATCGTTCGGTGCATGCATTTCTACGACACCACCGGAACTCTCTGATGTGGTTGAGAAGCTGAGATCTGTAGCTGGTATAGTAAAGGTTTGCCAAATGTTTTTTTCCTACAAAAGTCATTTGATTGCATGTATGAGTTGATTGATTTCATGAGTCATTGATGTATTTGATTACGATCTATGATCTCCTACTGGAGTTAGAGGAATTCAGTGTTGTCATCGTAGCCTTTTGTCATAAACTATTAGTGAGAGAAAGCAAGCTTAATCAGTTGAAGATGAACGAGTGTAGTACTACTACTTGACTGATATTGATGGTTGCGTTTTGATCACGTTACCCTAAGAAGACTGATAAAGATGACATCAATGTTATTTTTTATTGAAATGTTTCGTTACAGCATTCTACTGACGATGCCTCAAATCTGAAAACTGACAATTCGAACAGCAAAGCTGTAGTTGTTCAAAACGCTGTAGCCAAGTCGCCAACGTATTCATCACATAATTATTCAGCAGAATCCGCTTTACCAAACACATCAAATGACTCATCATATAAACTCATACCAACAACGTCGACGTCAAAGCAAAAATTCGAAGAAGTTATACATCCGATGGAAAAAACTGGTAATGCAACAGAATACAGTCCTTTAGGTACGTGACAATTATCGATTTTACGTAATACTTTAGCTTTGATTTGTGATCAGATATTATATATTGTAAAGCTCAAGAATATGATGAGGTAAATAAGCCTGTGTTATAAAATATTTCATTATTGATTTGTATTAGTAGAAAAGAGGTGACGCAGTGATGAAGATGGGGATAGTAATACACAAGTCCGAATCACTGCATGGAGGAGATTCGCGGTACTCCCAAGACATATCATGCCCCCCACCTCTGCGGTCGATAAAGTGATACGGCGAGGAATTTGGAAGGATAAGCAGAAGCAATATAGAATATGTTCCTATTCAGTGACAATTACGAAATCACATTGAACGCGAATACGTGGATCCATTCAGGACAGGGATCGCCTTAATTGCAATAACGACTTATGGAAACTGTAAACTTGTGCTGTTAACTTTATGAAGAGGACCCAGCTTTTTTGACATGTGAGTAAGGAATTTTCAAATGCAGATATTCGGGTTCAACGTGGAAATGGCTGAATGTGAGCCTGGTCTATATAGTGACTTGAGTTGACCACTTTTTACCATATCGCTGCAGCTTATTCTTCCGGATTTCTATGTTACTAATTAAACTACCCCTGAGGGATTTTGGGATTGTTAGAGTTGTCACAAGCATGATTCGGGCTTGCATGTCACTATGACACCTCCACCACTGCGCTCCTATAACATAAATTCCTAATAATCAGTATTGGTTCAATCACAATGTGAAGGTAGAATGAAGTGGAATTTTGAATTATTGACTTCCGACGTTTCCTCTAAGTGGACTGAGTTGACCTCAAAATGAAATAACATGCTCAGACGACTAGAAATAGTGCAAAAAAAATCGGGGAAAAAAGTTACAACCGTTTTTTTGATCACTGAGCAATTTCTAGCTGTTGCGGCTCGCAGCTTGAAATTCTGTTGCCAATTGGCACATGGTTCTCCCACAGCGATTATTTCCAACTTCACATCCGTTGACGAATTATTCCAGGTTTGTTTCATATCGTCATTCTACGAATTGAATTGAATTGAATAATTTTAGTCAATAGCCGATTGTTTCAATATCTCAGCTGATGACATAATTTTTTGTACCATTAACACTTTCAAGGTGAGTTTTGACTCGGATTCTCCAGCTTACAAATATGAATAATATACAATCTGACTTTAGCCTGATATGGACAAATTGTTTGCGGGTAATTTGGAATATTCGGATATGCTTTTTGCACATATCAAAGGGCAAGCCGTTGAGGTAGAACTCACGAAAACTGAAGGGTACGCCAATTATACTATAGATTTTTTTGATGAAAGTTTTGGTAAGTTTACTGTAGTAAAATTAAAGTAATGGTCAAAACTAAGGTGGTGCCGCACTGGTGCCGCAGCGGCATGCAGACCTCAATCAGGCTACCCCCAGACTCACCAAGCCCACCATTCCTCCAGGGTCAATGAATCGGTACCCGATAAGTCTGGGTAGGACAACTACCACCGGCTTGGTGAAGGTGGTCAACTGTATAGTCACTGTATAGACCAGGCTTGCTCGTCTGATCTAGTTGATTTCTCTTGAAAAACAATTCAGATTGAGTAAAATATACTAGGAAATATTCAGTAGTCCATTCTGAATAGTTTTTACGAATGTGAGGATAATGTAAATGAAACTATAATTTTTGGTTCTCAATCAAATAACAATAAGCTTCTTGTTAGTTATTGAAAAACATCGAGGTATAGCGCATTCTTCTCAGAGAGTACCTCTTGAGGTTGACCCATAAGAGCCTTGTTTTAGTATTAGAAATGAAGAATTTATTGTTGTTTATATTTTTGATGATTTTGATCTCCACATAACCACCTTTGTCCAGAGTTTTTGGCCTCACCGTAAGTGACAACGGGCGATGCAGATCGTTTATCAAACGAATGAAAGAGAACAGTATCGTTTGTGAGTCCTTCCATATTGTTTATTTCAGTTCTGCTTCACTCCACAGTATTTAGTATGAAACTATTTTCAGCTCGTGCTAGACCAGCACTTGCTGTAGGACAGTTAATCGAATGCATTGATGGAATAAACGTAAGTGGTATGCGACATTTTGAGGTGGTGCGAATCCTCAGAAATATGCCAATAGGCAAAACGTGAGTGCTTCAACTATTTCCTCATTCAGAAGAAGACAGAAAAATATCGATTTGAAGTGTTTAATAGAAGATCAATAGCATGACTATGCACTCTGATTGATTCATTTTAAGAATGAGAAATTTTTTCTCTAGTCATAAACATACAATCTAAACGAAAAACTTCATCGCTTAACTTTCAAATTTTTTAAGAGGAGTGAAAGGATACGTTATAAAAATATGCTCAGTGGCTTGACTCATTGTTTGTCATTACCATAATTAAGTACAAGTACCTGTATATATATATATCCTAGTACAGTACAGTACTTCTGTTACAAGTACATCATGACACATATCCTTACACAATCCCGAAAATCTACCGTAGTTATTGCTGTTCTTCC
>KN716456.1:61175-87559 GCA_000816705.1 Dictyocaulus viviparus | reverse complement strand
TGGAACAATTGGTTGAAAATTGTGAAGTCAAAAAGTGAATAATTTGAGAACGTTGCCTCCAGTAGGCCATTTATCAGTTTTATCATTATTCATTTCTTTTATTTTGTATATCTTACGCTCTACTTACTTTCTGCTTTCTCACTCAGAATAAAAGGTCTTAAGTGAAACTACGATTGATATTGCTACAACATTTTGATAAATAAGATTTTAAGTCGTTACCCACCATATATAAAAGTGTTTTACTTGTCTCAAGAGAGATACTTTAAAAGTAACCCTTTAAAGCGTAGGTTCTGATGTCAATTCTCCATATTCGAAATCAAGAAGTGTACTCCGAATCAAAAAGGTTAAAGAAAACTGCCTATTGACATTTCTTATTTTTATGGCTTTTATTCTTCTTTAAATCAAGTTTGATGCTTTGTATAAAATTTGAAAGTTGTTTACAATTACGCCTAGAAGTAAATAAATGAAAAATTATGCAACAGCCAGAACTTTTACTCTTTTTTTCAAAGATATGTAAAATTCAACTTAACATGTAGGTTTTGGTGCATTTTTTGACAAGGAATTATTATTCAGGCCTGTTTCGACTACTGAACAATTCGACCGATGCTTTATTGGCGTTTCGCCCGAAGGCGATCCAGATACTGCTTTCGTTGGTCAAATGGGTGCTATTTATTTGTTTGCAGAATCCTTGTCACATGAACAGGCCAATTCACTGTTCTGCCTTGGTCCTGGTTACCAATCGTACTTTGTGCACCACTCAGGATGTAATTTACCAGAAGTTCATAAAAAAGTATGTGGTTTCAAATGCTGTTTTAAAATTAACTATCTGTGATTTGATTTATGTATTCTCTACACTTTTTTTGTTTTGAGCATTTATTTGATGGCCGTTTGAGCAGCGTTCTCGTAATGGCTTATTGTCCTAAAAATTGTCATGGGCAGCTTTGCTTGAATTCTCCATCTAAGGTTCCCTCTTCGTATTTTGTTCAAGTACCGCACGCAATAATGAAAGAGGTAATAGCTGGCTATGTTGTTTAATCAGTACGATTCTTTATATTCTGCTTTCCACTAGCGAATTTCTGAGAGACAGTGTTATTTTTTCTGATTGTTTATAGGGTGTGGAAGTCATCACCACGCATTCAATACACAGTTCGCTGCAGTCTGTTGGTGGTATCCAAATTCTTTTACCACTTTTTTCTCAACTCGATTTTCCTTGTGAAGATGGGAGTGCTATGGATGGTGACGTGTGGTGAGCTTTTTGATATTTCAATGTCCTATTTCTTAGACGTCTTTCTGACTTTTTCTTTTCAGTCACACCCTTTTATCTCTTATCGCCTTGCTTTTGGCCAGCTCGCAGACAATACAGCAGCAACTATATCAATGCAAAGGATTCCTAATCATTGGTCATACTTTGCAGAAGGTTCTCACTACTTTTTTGGGAATAATTAGAGTTGCATCGTTATTGTGAATGACGATCAGTTTTGTGGTTCAGTTTTGGGGCCTAGTTTTTTGTCGAGCTTTCGTTGTGCAAGTTATATTCAAATTCATTTAGGCATCTAGTAAACACATCACGATGAAAGTTGTTGAACAAGTGATAGAAATGGCGAAGTTCTTACTTACATGCTCTTTTCGACCGCTCCTAAAGCAGCTTTTTGAGAACATTTTGTTTAACCCAAGATTATGGATCGCTGGGAATCCTGATGTACAGGTGATGTTTCAAAAATGTATTTTTAGATTTTGTTGTTGATCGAATGTTTTTATTAGAAAAGTGTATAAATTAGAGCATTGTACCAAATATTAATGGATGGACGTGTTTCTGAACAACATGTGTAAAATTGAAAGAAACTAATTTAAGTAAATTTTCCGTAAATTAGAATAAATGTTGTATTCTCACGAAGATTATACTTTTTATCACTGTTCTAGTCAGTATAAAGTCTTTGCAAATTATTTTTGATAATATGTATTTCCTATGAGTATTTCTTACTGGAAAACGAATGTGCAATTCAGGTCCGCTTATATAACTACCTCGCAACCGATTTTCTTGGAAACGTTGATTTCCAACATATTATTCGGCAAGTATCTACATTTGGTGAAATGTGTCATGCACTTAAGTTTTATTATTGGGTTACCAAGCCGAAGCCACCGTCGACTTACCAGGTCACTTGTTGATATTTCATTCATTTCTATGACATATTTCGCAATTTTTCCTTAAAAAAGGGCATATTATGTTTTTCTGCATTTAAGGTTGAAGAAAGACCAGAAACATTTCGAAATGAAGATGTTATTGCGATCAGGTAATTAAGTAGTTTTGGTATGGAAATATGGTTTCAAAATATAAAATATATGAGCAGTAATCAATTTCGTAATAGTCATGGAACTAATGTGTGCAGTGGCTTATTTGTTTGCAGAGGCTCGATAATTATCATTTTGAACCGATTGATTCTGCTCAATGCAACTCATAATTCAAATCAAGAAGCCATAAGGGAGCAAGAAATTCATCATCTCATGAACTTTGTTGCTACTGTTCATGAGGTTTAGTGGATAGTCATTATTAGTTAGAACATTTTATTTATAAATAAAACTTCAACATATTACTCCCAATTATATAGAAGATTTTCAATTGCAGGATGATAATCTTTATGATGTTCTTGCATTGATAAATCGCTTATTGGGCTTTCATCCTCATATAATGGTTCCTATTTTCGATAAGGATAAGGTGTTGGATTACTATCTATATTTTGTGTTTTTTTTAATTTATCAATTTTTTTTATAATTTTCGATGTCCTGAGTATTAATTATGAGATATCATGTTATTTTCAAGTATCTTATTTTGATTAAGGCTGTTGGTCTAGTATTCAAGCTCCTTTCATCTGCGAACCAACTTGTACGTATTCCAGCGCTGAAGATGTTTGGATTTTTCCTACAGCGTTCTACATTAAAGTTGGTCTTATGCTTATTAGTTAGTCATGATATGTAATTCTGATAGTTTGGAAATTTATTTTTGCAAGTTACTGCCTAGAATCATTATTCTTGATAAGTCATCACTTGAGAGTGGCTTTGCGCAGTATATCCTCTTATCGAATAATTTGAAAACGGACCAATATTTTCTATTTATATCAAATATATATCAAAATAAAAGGCTTTTGTGCCTAACTTCATCTCGTAAAGGACACAATTAAGACATCCTTCTTTTTCTCAGACCATTTCATAGATATTCTATTATATTCGCGATAACATTATTTTGAAAAGTTCAGGGGAAATTTCACGTGCGGTAGTAATACATACGTGTTTGTAATCTTTTTTTTTTGCACTAACTATTTGGACTAAAACTACAGTAACTACTCTATTCTGATTGGCTTAAATCTTCTATGTATGGCTTAAATCTTCTATGTAGTCAATCGGACTCCATCGGACTCGCAATACAAGGTCTATCTATAATTTTCGCTCTGGAAAATCGATTTAATTGTATTTTTGGGGAAATATCTCTTATTTGATTAGTTCATGTCCTGTTTATTTGAAAACGTGTGATACTTCAGTACGTTTTTTATCTGACTAAAATTGATAGTTGCTGTGCTAATTATGCCAAATATTTTTTTGCTAGGATTTAAATGTTACTTTATTAACCAAATTAATATTGTATTTTCTAGTTATATGATGAGGAGAATCTATTTTTTTCGGTATTTTTTTTCTACAGACGAAAAACGGAATCGGTGGCGACCCGTCACCTTTATACGTTGATTACTGAACGACTTCTTCTTCATGCCGATTGTCTTACTCTTCCAACATACATCGTTTTGCTTGAGATTCTTACAGAGCAAATGACTCCCGAATTTACTTATACCAAAAAAGAAGCTGCAAGATCTGATTGGAGGTATTGTTCGTAGTATTTTCAGTAAACATGAAATATGCAATAATATACACCTATACATATATATATGCACATATATACATACATATGTATATACATATATACACATGTGCATGTATATATGTGCTTATATATGTTTATATATATTCATATATGCTATTTATTCGAGAAAACCAATTGATGAACTATATGTTCAACTTCATGATGAGTGTCTAAAATGGGAGGAGCCTCTAATTGAAACAGTCTCTTAAGAGCTTCTGTGTTTATTGACACACCAAAAGGTCGATGCTTTCTGCCGATGATTCACAATAGTCATGTCTAAGACGGAGCTTCTGTAAAAAAGCTCGGTATTTGGAAAGTGCATACCACATTTGTCTGAGAACCCTTCTTTGGGCGGTTTTTTCCCTCTGCTGGGACCTCCTACCCTCATCGATTTTATATTTGATGACTACTTATTTTTCCACCATTTTAAACTATCAAAATGATAATCGTTTAGAAATAAGAAAATAACGTAATGCACATGCCTCTCCTTTATATATAATCTTCATGATAAAGTAGAGATTAGTCGAAGAAATATTCTCTACAAGAGTCAGCAATAATTATTTTTTTCCTTTCGAGCAGTCTCCGAAGCAGCATCATCTACCATTTCCAGAAAACGAAAAATGCGATCTTTTGAGCATGGGAAATAACATTTGATTCAGTAGGATGGTCTTTACCACAAGACAGACATTAGGTGTCACGTATGTTGTTCTTTTAGAACACTTGGAACCTATCTTCTATAATGATAGACCTTGAAGAATTCCTGCCTATGTGGTCACAGCAGAAGGCTTTCAGAGATGGCCGCACCTACAGAGCAGTAATTGTTAATGCATGTGGTATCTATCGAGATATCACTTTGAAAGCCGTATTTTTCTACTTAAAATGGAGAATTATTCAATAAAGTACAATATATACTGCCATTTCAGTATTGTCAAAGAGCTGAATATTTTCAGGTTCGAAAATCCGGTGATGCTGAAAGTTATTGCAAATTTAATTACCCAGTCCGTGGAAACCGCTGAGCTGATGAGAGTGAAAAAACTCTTTCTGCTCGACATAATTAATATGTGTCGTGATGGCAAAGATAACAGAAGGTTTGGTCTGGTGCAACTCATTTTTTAAGATGTAATTTTCGATCTAGTTTTTCAGAACCATTTTGCAAATGTCAGTTTGGCAGGAGTGGTTGATTTCTATTTCTTACGTATTTCCGAAGTCAGAGGCAGAGGTAGTTGCTACCTGCAAAGTAGTGTATCATTTTAAAATCTCGCTGCTTATTTCTATAAGTGTATAGGTGGAGATCTCAGAACTGATTTACGAGGTGTTTTCTATACTTCTACAGCACGCTATTCGCTACGAATACGGGGGTTGGCGTGTATGGGTCGACACGTTAGCTATAGCACATTCTAAGGTTTTTCTATAGCTTCGATATGCAGAGTTTTGATTTTCTAACGTAAACTTAAATAGATGAAATTTTATTCTATTATAGGTCAGTTTTGAGCGTCAACGTCGTCGTCAACAAAGAAATATAGTTGATGATCCTGAAAAGACAGCTTCTACAGATAATATCAAACTTCAAAATGATGGAGACCAAATAGTGCAGTAAGCTATTTATATAGAAGACTTCCCATGTTTATGCATAGTATGTGCATGCGCTTGGTTTCTTTTTTGTTGTGTCACATAGAAACATCATAGATCCTTTTCGAATCTCGATGAATTACCAACTCCAATATATCGAACGCCTGAATTTTGCTGGTCTGCTGTACATCTCAGACTTCTTGGAGATCTTTTAAGTGGCATTGAGTCAATTGTTGAAAACTGGAGTAGGTATGTTTTTGTTAACCCTTCGACGTGAAAAATGAAAAAAAAATTTTTGATGCTTACAGAACGAATATTAAACGTGATAATAAATTGTATAATAACATCGGTTATTCTTTAATTTTGGTAGAAATTTTTCAGCTCTGGTACATCAGTTGCTGATCATTGTTGTATGAGTGACAATCAGGTTTGTTTAATCGAAAACACTTGTTGTTAAAAGAATGATAGAGCAACAAATCATTTTTACAGATATTTGTGGGGAATACTGTACATGTTATTTCGCAGCTATCCGATAGCCTTATTATGGCGTGTGGAGGACTACTTCCACTTTTGGCGTCTGCAACGTCCCCAAACGTACATTCGTTTAATCTAATTTACTGTTTGCTTTTTGTTCAATCTTCATGACACTGCTAGTTGAATCGTAAACTGTCGAGGTATTCCAGAGTGAATTAGAGATCACTGATTCTTGCAAGCAAGAATTGCCTATCGATTGCGCAGCTGAATTATTGTCTCGATTCGTACATCTTGCTGACGTCTTTATTTTTGCGAGTGGAATTTCATTTGCTGAGCTAGAACAAGTATGTGAGATTTGAATTTGATTCAAAAAAATTTCGAAGAATACTTTTTTTTGAGGAGAAAAACATGCCTTCTGGTGGTGTGCTGCGCCAAGCACTACGATTGATTGCGACATCTTCGGTCCGTAACATTCTCACAACCCGTGTTTTGCGACCAGATAGCCATGGTCGAGCATTTAATGTGCATGCTAACTCAAAGAATGAAGCTATCTATGAATTTGTAAAAGGAGCTCTTGAACGTGTAAGGATTATTTGTTTGGATTTAAAACACTTTTAATGGAAGTGTTATTTTTTTAGCAAGGAAAAGAAGGTATAGTAGATTTGGATTGTCTTCTACAGGATATCGATTTACAACGTATAAGAGGAGCTGTTTATCGTGATATGGTGGTAAGAAAATTGAAGATTTACACAATAAAGTTACTGTTGTTAGCAAAATTTGATTAATATATTTAGTACTGTATGTCACCTCTGCAAATTATGAAAGAAAACATAAACAATTTTGAACTCAATTTGTAGAGTAAATCAAAAAACGGTCTTAAAGAAGTCGAAAAAAAATTAAGGAAGAGAATCGACAAGCACAATTTCTTGCATTGGCAGTGGTGTATCTCTTGTCAGTGTTGATGGTTTCACGTTATAGAGACATTCTAGAACCACCGTCATCTCCTAGTCCATTTTTCAACTCCTCAGCTAATGAAGGTGAATAGTTCATTTGCTATCAGTAATTTTTAATTCGTTCTTTGATTCATTATTAAAAAGTATGTGCGTTTTTTAGATATCGGTAGTGACTAATTTTATCATTTATTACGATTCTCAACATTTTAAGCATTGTCCTATCCTACAGTTTATTGGAATGGTACTTTCTTCAAGATTCTTCTTATATGCAAATTTTTTCATACAACAATTTTTCGGCAACAAATAACAACTTTTTATTTCTCTCTAGCGTAATTCGCTATAACGTATTGTTGTCTCACGCTTGTTCTACGACTTGACTTTAGCAAAATGATTTTTTTTCGCTGCTTGTAACCTCACTCACTACTTGAATTAAGCTGATCCTTGTTGCTCATAGTCAAATACGGATTTTTTCATATGGATTTTCTACCATTTGTTTATCAGAATAATAGGGTGGGTATCCATTTAGAAAATTCCCTCAAACTACTTCTCTTCTGATTCTGAGTGTTCTCCAAATCATCTGCAATAAGAGACTACCTCAATAGAGTTATTTTCATGATTTCAATTTTAGATTACAATTTCTAGAATACTAATTATCAGTTATTTTAATGTTTTGTATTTTATAAGAATTGATTTGAGTTTTTTTTTTCCACACGCTAGCTTCTCCATTTTTATTCATATTGTAAATTAGTAAAATTATGCAATATCGTAGAAACGGAGATTATGTAGAAATTGGAACTAGAAATTTCCATTTTTTTTTCATGATAACCTTGTGCAAAGTTTTGTCTTGAGATATAACTTCTTTTTAAAAACGTCAGTGAAACTTTAAGAGGGAAATTTTTTTGGTTAGAAAATGTTTTCATAGAAACGCTATTGATTGATACACCTCAATTTGAATGCATTAAAGTACACAACAGACAGGAGATCCTTGGATGTGAGTTCGAGTCCCGCCTGGGTTCGAACTTTTGTTTCAACTTTTGCGATTAAGTTAGCATTATGAAGAATTCAATAACACCATTATGATCTACCATGGTTGATAGAAAATAGATGAAATACTACAAGATTTCATTCCTCAAAAAAAATACTCATTATTTAGTGATTTTTTTTGTCTATAACTATATTTCAAAGTTTTTATCTGAAAGGAAATTATTATTGATTTTTGTAAGCATTTCTTTATGTTTCTTTCTTCTTTCTTTGTTTGACGGCTATATTATTGAATTTTGTTCGAATCACGATAAATAAGTTTTGAAATATCTATCGTTGTATTAGAGTTATTTCTGTTTACATATAGCCCTCATATATTCCTCATATTCTGTACTCATGAAAAATTAGCTTCTCCCACAATAAACTGGAAAGTAGAAAGGATGTTTTACGCGGCAAATTATTCTTTTCTTTCTGTGATCAGCTTAATCGTTTTTGTTCTCGAACTAGAACTCATCCTTTTGTATTGAGGAGACAAAAAAGTTATGAGATCTCTCTTTTGTTGGCGAAAAATATTTCTTTATATCTTCAAGTCTTCTAATCGAAAAGATGATTTCTATCATTTTTTTAGTACTTTTTATAAGCGTAAAGGCAATTATTCAATATGAAAAGTCTTTTGATTTTTTTATTGAAAAATTTTTTCGATTGCGTTCTCAGTACTCCAATAATACACTAAACTCTTTACCTCGCAATGTATACCCTATCGACTTGACAAGGTAACAGTCTCCTGACGAAAGATTTGATGAGTAAGGTGTATGAGGTAAAAGTCCGAATTCTCGTTCCTCTAATTTTTCAGTGTGTTATTTTTGCAACGTATCGACCTCGCGATATCGTTTTGAACTAATCTTTTTTTAATAATTGACCAAAACGTGGCTTCTTTGATGAAATATTCTGTGATTCGTTTGAGTTGTTCACAACACAATGATGTTCTAACGATCTGACAATATCCAAGCCTTTCATAGTGTATCGTTTGGGAAACATTCTTCCACCAACAATTAAGTGCATTTATTGTTGGTGATGATTCACGAATGAGGTTTAGATTAATAGTAAAGATTCCCCATTTATTGAGGAAATTTAAGTCATTAACCTCGAGCTAAATATTAAACATAGTCTTAACGAGCTTTATGAAATCTGTAAGTAAAAACATCTTTAGCTTATATGAGTTTCTTATTCATGAAGGTAATTTTCGATCTTCAATAACACTGCCCCTTTTACTAATGAGCTCTAGTAGAGAATAGTCAATATAATTAGTCATATTGATTAAAAAAACAGTATATTATCTATTATTCATCTTTGCACTTTTAGTAAACAGTTATTTTACAGCATTATCATTTTTCGTTCCAGTTTTTTAGGTTAATTTAAGTGAAATTTGTATTTGACGAAAAAAAAACTGCTTAAAAGCGAAATATTACAAAGAGTATAAAAATGATTGAGAAGATTTTATCTGGCTGGAAATCAATTCCATTGCTAATTATTGAATCAATTATTGATCTACCTTTTTACAGAAGGCTGTAGTGCAGTTGAGTCGTCGACTTCTGGCTCGTTGAATCTCGAAAATACCGAATCTCGCTGTACTGATAACGATGCAAAAAGTGAAGAAATGTTAAACAGTGATAATTGCAAAGGCGACTCATCTGAGGTTATGGTGCAGTCTAAGACAGTGACCAAAGATGAAAAGGCATATAAAGTATTCAAACATTGATGAGGAAGCTTAGTATTAAAATAGACTTCAGATTCATGTTTTAGACCGAAGAGCTATCAAAACTGGGTGCAGCAACTATTCCCAGCTCTTCTCTACAGCCTGATGAACGTCGTCAGTATTTGACAAACAAGCTGCAGACGGCTCTTGAAACAACTGCTCCTCTTTTCAGAGAAATAATGACCGATTTTCGTACATTCTTTCAGAAGACTCTCCTTGGAACTCATGGTCAAGAGATTATGAACGACAGCAAAGGTTTCGTTTAAATCTGTTATTTGTTTATACAGTAGCGTTACTGTTAGCTTATTATTCCAGTATTGGAAACGCTCAAAAATCGTCAAGGATCTGTCATCGAACTGGTTATGTTGTTATGTTCACAAGAATGGCAAACGTCATTACAGAAACATGCTGGACTAGCATTCATTGAATTAGTGAATGAAGGTTAGATTTTTGAAACCGTTCACTCACGTGCAATCTTGAAACGTAATGATTTTTTTTTTGAACTAAAGCCTTCATACCGTATTCCGTAAATTATCAGCAGCTACGAGTATAAGTGATTAATGTTGTTCAAAATTACGTACGCCCTGCGTGTACGTTGCCGTCCTCGTAGACGGATGCATTCTCTTCTGGTTTATTTGTCGTCTGTTCTTCTTACTGTATGACCGACGCATTTGTCTGGTTCACAGCGATGTGATAGCTCTATGATCCCAACTTCGGAAGACGCATAGCGTTTTGAGTGCCAATTAAATTTCAAAAGGTATTTCAAGCAGCGTATCAGTTACTCGCAGTACTATTGATGTGTTTAAAGTATCAGCCCAGGTCTCTGTCACAAAGCAGTATTGGAATGCCTGTTCAGTTGAAAACATGAACACGTAGTTTGAACTATGGTGGGTAGCTGCTTCTAAGCTCAATGCGGTCAATTCTGCTGTCCTTTCTTTCCTTTAGTTTCTCCCTCATGTTGTTCTCATGTTCATAGCGCAGTCAAATCGTTTTCATCACCTCGTTTAATCCATTGATTATTATATGCGCTTCATTCACAGTTATCAAAAAAAAAATAACCTCATTCGCAAAACATAGAAGACAGAAACGAAAAATTTTTCTGTTAATATTAGTATTCAGATGTGTCGAAGTTCTTTTACTGTCGATATGTGCAAGTTTTTCGGTTTTTTTGTTTGGAAGATGTATGGGATTTTTCAATTGACGATATTCTGCTATAACACCGTTCTTACGACTTGTAAACTTATTTAGCTAAAATTATAAATCTGTAAAGGAATTGATAACGAGCGTTTTTTTTTGTTCATGTACCACATTATGCACAAAAGATGATCTTCGAACGGTTCTGTTCTTCAGCGAAATGAGCTCAATAGTGACCATTACTAGAATTAGAATAGTGTTCCGACTAACAAATTTACTAACCTCATTCTTGTCATTATAGTAAATATATCTCAACCTCTACACATACAACGTGTTCACTAATGCACTAACTGCGTAAAATATTCATATTGATCCGTCATTAAATTCTTAAGGGATGAAATCTACCCCTTACTTTCTTATACTTTCTTTCTTCTATCGTCTTAATATCTTTTCTGTAACTCTTAATAAAGAAATTCACTATAATATCGATTCATTATGATGAATTGTATGTAATTTACATAATCACAGAGCGCATGGAAATCTAAGAAATACCAAAAAAGAAGCTGTATTCATCAACCTTGAAAATCGCGAAAAGTCTCTCTCAGTGTTTTATGGTTCAGATTGAAAAATGCTAGAAAGTTTTAGTGTCTGTTTTGTTAAGTCTTACTCATTGTCAGAATCCTAGTGATGTAGTAAATACCCTTTATTCGGAGGAAAATGGTGCTACCTCTTCACCAAACTTTGCTACACCCGTAGATCAAAAATCGATCATGAATGTAAGATTTCAATATTCGGTTATTCTATTTTTCTTTATTCTTCTTAAGGTCGACTTATGGCTCACGCTACTCGTGATCATGTGCTACGTGTATCAAATGAGGCAGATTTTATCTTGAATCGTCTACGAGCTGAGGACGTTAGCAAGCATGCACTTTTTGAAGTATATTATTGTGTTTATATTTAGACGACTTTTAGATCACCGATTTGTTGATGATTAATGATTAGCTAGCAGTAGCGTTCATATATTCTGTATATTTCCATAAGTATTTATCCCAGAATGTAATGGTTGAAAAAGCCGTTATTAAGGAAGTTATTCAGAGTGAAACGGCAGCAAATCTGGAACAACGGTGTGATGAAGAGACACGTTGGGCGAAAACAATACGAAATGGACGCAGAAGAGACGATCGTCTTGCTTGTAAACTGTTAGGAAATATAATGACTGTACTACGAAATCCAACTGGAGTATGGAGTACCGGAGATGAATTAGTGTAAGTCGGTCGCTTCTCTTATTATTTGATGCTGGAATCGAATCATATCTTTGACAGAAGAAGAAAATAACATGCTGGGCATTCAATACTTGTCCTGAGAGACTATCTTGCAGCCTTTTTTTTTTCTTTATCAAAAAGAATTTTGTAATGATGAAACTTATGCGTTTTCTAAATGCAGTCAGTATTGGCGCTTGGATGTTTGGGAAGATGACAGTCGTCGACGTCGACGATTTGTTCCGAATGTTTTCGGTTCAAAGCATGAAGATGCATGCAACATCGATGTATCTGTTAAGAGCCATGAGTTGAATGAGGAAGAGAAGCTGAAGGCATTATCGAACAGGTATATTTGTTGGCTTTGAGAAAACAAAAATCTTCCATTTGGTTTACACACTATGCAGGAGAAAATCCAAATGAAAAAAAAAAACTGTTTCAGTCTTATACCTGGACGTGGTCAAATTTCCGAGTTGGTAGATGAAAGCGATATAGACAAATGGGCTGCTGAGACTGATCCTCCACCAAGTAGCGGTATGTTTTACAATAGAGTTTTAGTTAATTCGTACCTCATTTTGTTCCTGCGAAATTTTTGTGGCGATTTTATATTGTTATATATGGTTGTGTGCTATTATATCCACTTATATTTTTAAATGAATAGATTTATTACTGCAATGTCTTTGGAACATTATTGAAAACACTTTCCATTTACTTCAGTGAATTCCAAGATGTTGTGAGTGCTTGTTTTGACGATGATATTAGGATGTTACAATTCAAGAACTAATCAGTAGGCTGGATAGGTTGATTCTTCTGGTATTCTGATGACGTTGATACTATTTTTTCTCATACATCGAACTGACGATGAATACATATGTGAAATTTAAACTGATTTACACTTTTTATTCGTTATCATTGGCATTATATATTCGTTTATACTCATTTGACAGCTTTGAAAGCTTAGTTGATCTGCGTCGTGAATTGAACTGGCAAATTCACTCATGGGAGGCGGTTGCCGCATTCAAAATGCTGCATTCGCTAAATTAAATTTTTTTTTCAAGTTCGATTTCTTCTCATCTGGTTTATTGCCATTCAAATTTGTATTGATTTTTTTTTCCACTAGTTTAAACGCGAATAATTTAGTTAGAAATTTTTTGTGTTCTACGTATCAGCAGCGCTTCCTTTGATGAATCAGTAAACAATTTATTGTTGTTTTTCTAGTGACCTAGTAGTACTGCACGTGTTGCTGAGGTTATGAAATGCCACTATTATAGAAATACCGTTGACCTACAGTCTTGTTAGAATTGCTTGACGAGTAATTTATCTTAATCTGTACGTTTGAATACGGTTGACTGCGTCTCATTGTTCTACAAAGATACGTATCTTCTAATGTAAAAGACATTTCGATACTATCAGATTCGTACTTTTATTACCTCATTGTTTCGTGAGGTGCTTGTTGAAATCATCGGATCATCATTTTTTTTCCACTTGAGGGTTCACGATCGTTTTACAGAATTGAGATCTCTTGATGAACTATATAAACTACAATAGACAATTGTAATGTCTACGATGATAGCAGAGAAAAGAAAATGCGTTGATCTTAATATTTCTTATAATGTGCACAATCGATCATTATAAGCTGGTGAGTTTAAATGAGGTTGAGATTGATAGTTGAGATTGACATAAACGACTGAAAAATTAAACGATACAGAGCAACTATTAGAAACTTTTCAAGTATCGATGTAATTTTTCGGTGATTAAACTTGGCAAGGACGTCGATGACGCGTAGATACTATAGGTCAAATCACGTTCGATGAATTCCATAGATCACTAACATTATCCTCTAAAGCTTATTTTGTTGTTGTTGTTGTTGTTGTTTTTGTAACATTGTTTACAATATACTTTCTCAACCGTTATTCTAAGTCTTCCTGCATAATTATATTTTGTGCCGCTGAGTCATGAAATTTTTTGCTGTACTAATAGAAAACGTGCAGTAATTTTAGATCATATCGATAAAAAAAAGACGACAATATTTCTTCTTACGCACTAAGTAGTGACGTTAAAAAAATATAATGAAATCATTTCTGCACGTCGTTCGAAACGCTTTCCTCACTGAACTCAATTTATTTCTCAATTAAGAAGTCTCGCTCTCTGTTAAATCTTATATTCAGTACTTCCAAGCTTGTATTAGATGCCCTTTTTATGATCTCTTCTAAACAGATAGTAATTTTTCTCTTCACAACTATTAGTGGTGGCTAGCACCTCAACAACAATTCACTTCTGTATTATCTATTTCTAACTGAAAACATCCCTATGTAACGACATATCTTGATAACTGTATTGATTACTACAAATTTGATCTTCCTCTGACTGCATGTTGATCGTGGAAGTTTCGTCCTTTGTTTTATTTTCCTTTTACTGAATCACTCAGTCCGTTTGAGTTCATGATAATCGATCTCTTCGTCATAGACCTCTTTTCACTAATTCTCGTTCTAAGAGTTATGTTTAAACTGTTTTCAATACGAGGTAGCGAGTTTAATGTGTAGTATAATCAAGCCTCATTCCTTATTTTAAAATTGTGTTACTTCTATTCAACAACGATTTCTCATTAAAGTGAAAGGTTAGCAAGCTCGTATGGTTTTTTTCAAGTATATCTACTCCAGAACATTTCTATCCAGGTCTGTTAATGTTGCTTTGATTTTTTTATGCAAAAAGAAAAACAGGGGATATAATTGTGACGAGGTATCGATAATAAATTTTGTAATGTGAGGTCATTTGTGTTGTCGAGTGCACTTGACTTCATTACGGTAATGCGATACTCTCTCTATATGATGACAGCAATTAAATAATTTCCTAGAATACGTGTGTTGGTCAACAGATCAATTATCTCTATTTTACAGTATCCATAGTAGAACTGGGATTGTTGTAAGCTTCATTAATGCATATATGATTGTGGATAGATCAACAAACAATAGATTTCGATACACTTACACCACATCTAAGAGACTCGATAGAAACTCTTAAAGCACTAATCACTAGTCATCTTTCCTAATATTCCATTATTATTATTATTATTATGATTATTTGTTACTTTATTATTTTTAATACAAGATATCTATTCATCTTATTGTATACTTAATTTCTGAACGAAGTAATCTGAAATCATTCTGTTTCGTATTATAACGTTTTCATTCTTCTCTTCTTCTTCTTCTTCTTCTTCCCTTTCTAAAACTATACTGTTTTTTTCTACTATTATTTCATTATACGCTTACATCATATTGATATGATTCAAATCATTCACTTATCATTTTATCATTTTTTCTATATCATTTGACTTGTGTGTCCTTTTGTGCAATTTCGGAAATGACGGTTCGTTTGCTTTTTGCTTGATGATACGTAGTTTGAGATTGGAAAATAGTGTAATTTGTGTATGATCCCCCCATCCGTCGCCTGTCGTGTCCATCAATTTTCAACCTGTCTGCCAAAGACTTTCCATTATGTTGCAATTTAATGATAGTGAGATATTTGTCGTAAAGATTTTCATTCCTCTATAAGTTTTGAAATCAGAAAAGCTTAAGCGTAAACGCTTTGATCGATCACACTTGCAAGTTGATCGCATTTCGTAGTTGTCACATTTTGTTAATCTCGTAATATCTCGATGACAAATAGTCTTCAAAGAAATAATAGAAAGAGTCGGGAATGATTTCATCAACTAAGTAGTTCACTTTCTGTTCGGATTGTTACATTGGACGTTGCCTAGAATTTTCGTATTCTCGTTTCTTATATGGATCCAAATTGGTATTTTAAGCCATTAGAGCTCTCTTAATCTTCGCGTCACCAAGCATACTAACTTTTTTTCGTGTGTCGGTTCACGAGGAGGTGGTGGTAGGGTGGGCTTATGATTGCTTAAGTCGTTTGTCATTGAACACGCCGTTTCTCCAACAAGCACCAATTATTGGCGATGCCTCACATTACATCTTATTATGCCGATCATTCTTCCATCAAAAGCTGTCGTCGAAAACAGACGAGAACGAGAGCAGCACCAGATGGCTGCTGCCCGTCTACGGCTTCATTAGAACACCTTGCTAGATTACGGTATCCGTTTGTGCATTTGCTAAAATGCTTAGAATCATACTTTTTCTTCATAGCCTTTCAAAATACCGGAACTATATAAAGAGAAGAATTGATCGGAAAATGATGTTTACGGCGTCAAAACATGATGCCAGGGGTGTTGTTAGATTCTTCCAAAAAATTTTTAGAAAAATAGTCTTCTCTTATTATCACAGCTATCGTATTTCTTTCACCTCTATAGTTCAGATGATCATGAAAGCTTGTTTGCTTAGCTGCTATGAGAACAAGCAAACCTGGTTTCAGTCAGAAAACTCAGCAGTTGATAGAACTAAGAGTTTATAGCATAATAAACCTAATAAAATTAGTCTACGGCTGTTCACTATAGCCAAGCAACAGAATTGATATACGGAAACTTTGTAAAGTTAATTTTGTTTCATTATATTAAAAATAACCTCTTATGAAAACGTTATGGTCTAGTATTGTAGTTTTAATATTTATGTAAATCTTTTATTTAGTATTAGATCATATCATTAAGTTTAAAAGTACAGTTGAAAGAACATGCTTTTCTTCTCCCAAACAATACAATGTTCAGAAATCACCAGCTACAGTACTACTGCTAAATTGATCGCACCAGGTGTTGTAGTGCCTGGCACATTATCGATTACTTCTACTGATTTGTTCTTCGATGCTGATGAAGAGCATCCACTTTATAAGAAACAAAATCCAAAGGTAAGCCGAGCCGTTCAAAGAGAAGAGAAAAAAACATGTATGTACATTAGAAATGAATCGCAATTTGCTCTATTCTCTTCAAAGGATATCTGTCTTTCTTTTCATTTTATAAGTTCATTACAGAAAATATTTTAATATTATGATTTGTAAAGTGAAAAAAAGATAAGTGAACATCGTATAACACTATAATTTATTGTGAGCATGCGTAAATTTTACTATGGAAAACTGTTAGTGCTTTCTGTAATACCTGTTTAAATAGATGGGCTTATAGAATTATTTACTATGTCATATATATATATGTCATGGAGATGGATATGTGAAAGGATGAAACAAAAAAGAAAAATTATTATAATGTTTCAAGCGATCGAGCGTTGAGCATGAGCTGTCGAACAAGATTCCATGCCATTTTCGAGCTTTGATCGAGTAAATGATGAGGTTTTCCACGTAATAGATCAAGTTGAGGAAGAAAATAATGTGCACATCGTCGACATTGTAAACAACTAACTAACTGTAGAAGAATACCTAAAATAATCGTCATCTAAAACATTATACCGTACAGTAACAATCTATGAACATCTAAGAGATATGATCTATCAATAACTATTCATTGCTAGAAGAAGATTAATACAAAATATAGAAATGAATGTAGTGTTGAGTTAATATGAAACAAGTTATGGTCTAATCGTGTTGTTGTTGATGTTGATGTTGATGTCACTGATGTGTGATGACATATCGAGTTACACGATATTGTACTGCAGAAATTTTCAAAAAGTATTTGAATTATTATTGATTATTGACAATGAAACTCAAGCATGATAATGTCAGATGAATAATGATCCTCATTCTGAGGCTCAATTATCACTAAGAGATAGGATCGAAATCTCATAGCTTTGTGTTTTTCGCAACGTTGCGTTGTGCTTTAGAGATATTTACATATCGATCGTTTCTTTCAGTTCCGAATTTTTATTACATCTAAAGGGATACTGTAGTTTGTACAGTAATAATATGCGCCTTTAAATAGTAAAGTTGGTGTAACGATTTTGAATTTCTTAACTCATTACCCCGATGAAAGTAAAGCTAAAAAATATCGGAAACAAATGAATATACAAGTAGCTAAGAATTGTTTTTATTTGAAATGAAATGAGAATTTTTCGAGAAAAAAAAACAAATAGAAACGCATAAGAATGAGGTTTCATATTTTTTCGAAATAATTTATAAAAGTGAGGATTAAAGAGGAAAACAAGAGGAAAAATTGCATTTCATATTTAGGCGTTCGATATAAAAGCTTCTCTTAACGCTACATGATACGTTGTTACATGGTACGGTGACGGTAATGATGGCGGTAATTTTTTTTCGTGATGTTGTTGCTCTTCTGCCCTGTCCGAATAGTGGGCTGTCGAAAGCAATAAATTGATGCGCAATGACACGCCACTAATGTTCAGTGGAGCCTGTGACTCGTCTCGGGAGAGATATCAACACTTTGTCAATACGGACAAACTTGAGACGTATGGCATGATGTGTCAAGTAGAGGAACCGTATTGATCGTTACGAGTATACGAGATCAATACGGTAAAACTACGAGATCTATGATCTCGTACTGTACGTTCTCCAATAAACACGTTATTGAACGGGGGATAAATTTATTGAGACACATAGTTTGGACGTGATAACATCTAGTATTAAAGAAATTGAGATGATTTTCAGTGTATTCAAATCATAAGAGTCTGAATATGCTTGAATTCAGTAGATCAAAAGAAACACATAAACAGAATAGTAATGAAAACAATGATGAATGACAATTCTCATTTAGTTTTTTTACCATTTTTCATCTCTTTGTGAGTTATCCTCTAGGCTGAGGTTCTCATCGCCAAGATCTTTACATTTAATTGATTAATAAAAACAGAAACAGTATTAGAAATGGTATTGTGCAAGCGAAAACTTGAGAAACTCTTTTGTGATCTAAACGGCCATGTTCGATTGTCTACGGTACGCATTTTTAGCATTATAGCACAGTTCTTTTCAAATATTCTGATGTAAAAACGAAACAAAATTACAATGAAATAACTGAACTGTTATCTTAATATTAAATCAAGCTTGTGATGCAAATAGAAAGAAACAAAGTAGCGCTACTAATTTTTGATCGTCTAATATTTCTTAATGTATGAGGGTAGTTTTCAAAACAAAATAAAACAAAAAATACTCTCATAAACGAACCTATAACTCGATCGCCAATACAGTTGTCCTCCCACTCGAAATCATTGCAGTGCTTTTCACATTCATAAAGTATTAATGTTTTTAGAATATAGTTTGTGATGGGAGTACCCGGAAAATCGAGGTGTGTATCACGAAGGCATTTTAGAATACTTAGAGTTTTTCGGCGATTTCCAGCTAGAACAGAGAACATATTACTACATCATTAGTTTTTTGCATTTTCAATCTTTAGTGTCAACTCACAAAGCAAAACATTTTCAGCACCAGAGAGGTTCATTGCCCAAGCGTCTCCCTCCATTGAACTCGCCTGCTTGTTTTGTTGTGATGGAATAGCACCCGTTTCTCTACTTGTCAAGTCGAAACCTTCGTTTTTTCACCTATAGGTGAATGACTTCTATAGCAACTGTTACATAAGGTTCTCGTTAAATATCTTACCTCTGCAGCAACGGCTGGATTAGGCCATGGAATAGTATTATTTGGCCAATGACTTGCAGATCTTGGCCATATTCCATTGCATCGAAAAGCACATGTTATCTGCACTACATATTTGTCATCTACTCGTAGCCGAACATCGCTGGTGTCAGTTAAAAGCTTGCAGTATTCTCTTTAAAGCAAGAAATAGGAATTGTATTACGTCCGCTATCAAGTCGGGTTTTTTAAAGAGAAATAGTAGGTGGTACCTAAACGGTGGCTTCTCAACCACTTGTCCGACAAGTGTTTGGAATCGACTGCGTATTTTTCGGGCAGATAAGTAACCACTTGCAGTAATAAACTCCACCCAAAGAGACATGGAACGTTTTCGCCCGTCGCTTAATTTGAGGACAGCACATCCCTGAATTGATCCGTCGTCGACGAAGTTGAACACTCCCATTTGGTTCAGGTAAAGAATGGCTTCATATTCGTGAGGAGAATGGACGATGAGCTAAAAAAGTTTTAGTCATCCAAATGTTGCAATTTATTCGAAGGAAATGATAATTTTTCATAACAAGCACTAGTTTTCAATGAACAGCAATTCTTCGCTAAGCTTTGGAAGAAAATCTAAGCTAATTAGAGTCTGTAATAGCTAGAAAGGCTTTCGATATAAGAGCTTAAACCGAAATCCTCAACAAATACCTATAACTATATAATTGTATTCGTGAAAGCGAATTGATTCAATGTTCTGACCCCATCATATCTTCCATTGCTCTCGACCAAAGTAGAAATAAATCGGGGCTCTTGACTTTCTACGTCCTTCAGCACGTCTTGTACGACTTTAGCAATCCTATAGACTGACTTATGGACATGATTCTTTCGCACTTGTACTTTTTCATTGTAGTAATTGGTGATCTGATAGATTGTGTTAGGGTTGTGACCCAACATCGATAAACTTTCAAAACCTAGTTGGTTTTCGGAATTGAAGACGTGTCTTCAAGATGTATTTGATGAAATCATCAGTAATATTTGTTGATATGCTTATTATGAATCTCTAAATACGAGATTGAATAATGAATAATTCTAGTAATTAGGTGAGGAGTGTCTGCTAGTTGCCGGTGGGTCCGGCTGACGAATGGACGAATGGGCGTGGTTGTTCTGCAACTAGCGACAATCAATCAACGGTCGATATCGCTCCGCCCCCTTTCTTGGCTACCTGCTCAATTATTTACAAGTGCGTATTTTCTTAGTAAAGCAAACGCACACCGCACATCGTTGACGATTTTTCGTAAGTCTCGGAATTCCAAAAGCTAGGAAAGGCTGTCCTAAGGTTGTAGTTTCATTGAGGGTGAATCTGTTCAAAATCAAATGTCCTTTGTTAGTCCAGTCTTTTTTCTTATTATTCTATTCACCACATGGTTATATGGGGCATGTTACCGAAATGGAAACGAGGTTTGTCACGTTGGAGGCTATATCTTCGTTAGTCTATTGAGCGTCAGTTGCTAAGGAAATCCTGAAACGGAGCAATATGGAACAATGAGCTGGATACAACGAATGAATGGGTCTTAGAATTCTTGAAAGCCTAGTATTTTTTATTTTCTGATGAGCTTTGTAAGTTTAAAATACGGAAAAGTTAATATATGGAGAAGATTTGTGATCCGACTTCTTTTTTCCGTTTATAGTAAGGCTATGTCATTCTAGTGTTAGAGAACTGAAGAGACGTTTTCTTATAGTCTTTGCATTGTATTTGTAACTAAAATAGATTTAGAAAATTTCTTCTCATTCGTCTTTTTTTTCATTTCTCGATTGTCCTTCAGCGTTCAGAAATGAAGTGTTCTTTGTTAATGAGTTAAAATAACCGGAGTTTTTTTTTTCTCTCACTTACTTTCACTACAAGGTTAAAGATGATTAATGAAACGGAATTATCGCTGAAAAACCTCTGTTGTATTTCTAGGATAAAAATTAGATTACTATGGTGCGTCGGATCCGAAAGCTTCAATGTTTTCTTTTTTTTTTGCTTGAGAAAAATGTTTACCTTTTAAACGTTGTCACCATTTGCATATTGTATTTGAGTAAACATTGCTGGTTCCAATTGGTTGATTAGAGTATTCATTTTCTAAGATGTGAGTTTAAAATTGAGTTATAAGAATACGTTTTTTTTTAAAGAAGAAAAAAAACTTCACCTCTCGATGTCTTTTAATTGCATCTTAATGAATAAATAACGAGAAAACGATTGTCATTGCTAACAAATGTAGTTCGGCTGTAGACGATCCATACGAAGATGATGTTATAGAAATTTTTTTCACCTCTAATCTAAAATATAATTCATCCACTAATCGATATATTGATTATGAATTGCGTAAAAATTCTCTATATTGATTTTTACTGACATGATAATAACTATATGACTTATATTTGTCTATAGATTTGTCATTATATCCTTATAGTATCGTTATTGTATTTCGTACATTTCAAATACATTTAAGCTATAGACTCACTCCATGTTAATCTATGCTAATCTCAATTACCCTCAGGAGTATAATATAATCAGAATGTGTTATCAGTTCCATACTGTCACATACTGTAGAGCTTTATCAGCGCTTATAAAGATTTCATTAAGAAAGATCATAGCTAACAAAATTTGCTAACTCAAGGAATTTTCTGATATTTTGATCTACTAGGTGTCTTGCCTTTGAACGTAGACGTCTTCGTTACATCGTTTACAATTCTGAATGACAACCACTATGATTAACTTTATTGACTAGTGTTACATTGTTCATTGTTGATAGCATAAAATGGAATGAATATTGTAATCACTAGACTTTTTTCTTGCCTATAAGTTGTAGCGTTGAGACTTATTGAGCTCTACTCCCTCACTAGTTGAATATATTTAAAATCATAAAATACTTACTATTATTATCACCTATAATAGCGATTCTTTTAAATGTTACTTGGTAAACATACAGATCCGTGCAATTCTCTTCCGACATTATTTGTCATGCTGAGTTACGTGCTTGTAACTGTTTTCATGTGGTAACGATTAACATCCCTCTGGCAGTTTCTCTTCTGAGTCAAATGGTATTTCTATTGACTGTGCTATACTAAACGTTATGAAGCACAATGATGTTTGTATTGTTATGTATTATAGGAGTTTGTTTCAGCAAAATGCTGTAATCCATGGGTGAGTTTATCATACCGATCATGACAGGTCGAGGCCGTTAATCGCTTGCGCATATCCGTCGCGCGCATGGTAGGGGGCTGTCACGCCGACCGAAAAGTCATCACTACTGTAATACGGTAGTTGAGGCCGGTAATCCTTTATTTATGCAAAAAATTATGATAAGCGATAATGGTTGCAAGCTAACTACACTTTACATCAGTTCCAAGTTGTATATTGGTGAATATTCATCAGTTTCATACTTCATCGATTCATCATCGCAAGTGTATTTTGGGTGTGAAACATTGATATCTATCCAGAACGGCTCTATGCATCCATCTGAGGTTGAAAATAATAACGATAAACGATTACATACTGAGAATGTTAAGCTTCTGTGCAATCATATCGCGCTTGCCCGTGGTATATAGATAGATCAGTGCTTGACTAATGCTAATGTTCTCATTGTAGGACAATATTTTATGCAACCAGTTTTCAACTAACTAGCAGTAGTAGCAGAATTTTTCAGCTTACAACAAAGAAATTTTGTCATTGTATTCATACTTTTTTTTTCTTCATAGCCTCTGAGGGTAGCTAAAACAGTGCGCTGAGTAATAAAAGTTTGAAATGTAAAATGTTATAAGATATGTGTGTGTTGAACCATACAAATACATAAGGACATTGATTAATGATATTTATATGAGCGATGAGTCGTCAGATAATATTGTAGCTGTCCCTGGCGGTACTCTTTTCTACCTCAATTTTATGCGATTGTAAGATTTGAGTACTTGTACTTTTAGAGAATGTACAAGTTCTACGTCTTAGTCAACTTAATGTTCTTTTCAATAGTGATAATGTCTGATGATAATGATAATGGAAGCATGGTTCATACCAGTGATGATTGTTCTTCTTTCTTGCCATTTTCCATCATCATTTCTTAAGAAAACTTCCTCTACTTGACTATTACAACGAAGATAATACAGAACTGAGATGCGAATGATGAGTGTTGTTAAACTTGTAAGCATGAAAGTTTCTATGCAAATTATTTTCAATTTCGTTCTATTATTTCATTTACTTTTTCCACTTGAGTTAGCATTTATGAATTCGCTATTATGTTCTATATTGCGCAATTCACTACAATTGAATCCGTTAAGTACCTGTCACATCGTTTGAGGTGAAACGAGGTGAAATTTTTGATATGTATATTAGGGTCAATCTTCAATCGAATAGCTAACTGCCAAAAACAACATTTTGTCAAAAATGTCGATTCACATAACTCAAACGATAGAGTTATAGTATTCAGTTATATTTAATAGAAATGAGGGAAAATCAATATCATATCATTATTCAGTTTAACTCTTTTCAGATAAGGATAGTTCATTATTTACATTTACATTTACATTTACACTCAGTAGTTACTTAATATGGATATTTGTTGTTCATTTTTTTTTTACCAAGCGATTTTCTCACAGTTTATAAGTAATGCTTGGTAATTTCAATTGTTTTATTCATAGACTGGTAGCACTAATCTTATCTTTAAGGCATATAATGAAACAAAAACTTCTAGTTACTTTAGGTTTACGACAAAGTATGCTTCTTCACCATTTATACGCTAACGTGAAGAAGCTTACAGTACTGATAAAGTAGTGCACGAAATGCTTACTGGTTATAGATCCTGCGGTATTGTGAATCGTTACACGGACGATGGAATTTACAGGAGATCCGTGCTGTATTCTTACGTCGTCATCTGCTACAAAACATCGCGCTAGAACTATTCTTAGCAACAAGAAGTATCATCTGAATAATACATAGCTTTTTTTTTCTGACTTAATAAAATATAAGGGCATTTTCTCGAAAGTCTATAATAATTACTCTATTTTCAGCCGCTATCATGTTTGCTTTCGCTGATCAAGACACAGTACGAGATGTTGTATATCAATTACCTCGTGTAGGTGTAGGAGTGAAATATGGTTTACCTCAAAGTCGAAAAACAAGTTTGATGACACCACGTCAATTGTTTAAACATTCGGATATGTGTATGAAGTGGCAAAAGGTCAGTCTGCAAAAAATTTTTCAGTTGTTTTTGTAATCAGTTTTACTGACGTTAAGAGATGAAGGGAAGAATTGGTCAAAATCAAAATCGATAGTCAAGATCGTTAAATTATAGTAAATCATATATTTTTTATCATTGTAAGTAAATGACATAGAAATATTTACCGTTTTAGCGAGAAATTTCGAATTTCGACTACTTAATGTTTTTAAATACGGTAGCTGGTCGTACATTCAATGATCTGAATCAATATCCTGTTTTTCCTTGGATCCTCACCAATTATACGTCCGATCATCTTGATCTCAATGTTGCAGCGAATTTCAGAGATCTTTCAAAGGTTTGATGTGATTTTTGAGCTTGCAAAGTTTATTCTTTTTGCACATAATCTATTTTAAATCTTCTCATGTTTCTTTTTATTTTTATACTTGTTGAGAGAAAAAAAGCCATTGATCTCCCCACTGTTCAACTGAAAGCTTAGTGAGATTTCTTTAGCCTGTTGGTGCATTATCGGAGTCTCGTCGAAAGTTTTTCCAAGAACGCTACACATCATGGGAAGACGATACTATACCGGCTTTTCACTATGGAACTCACTATTCCACACAAGCATTCACATTGAATTGGCTCATACGTGTGGCAAGTTACCGTAATAATTGTATAATAAATAGAATACAATGCAAATTTGATACATTAATTAGATACTGCAAATTTAAACATTTTATGTGTTTTTAAAAGTTCAATCAATAAAATGTGTTAGAAATGAGTAGCGTTTAAACGTTTATTTTTCCTCAAATTACTCTTGAGGCAACGAAATCTAGAGGTTTTTCATAGTATTAGTTGGCAGGAGATTGTTAATTTGATGTAAAGAACCGAACTTGTTGGAAAAAAACGTAGAATTTGTTCGATCTGAAAGAAAAAGCCGTATGGAATTACATTATCGTATGTTTAATAGGATATTGGAGGTCATTATTGATTCGTTAGAATTTGATCTCACTTTCATTCTTCTTGACACTAGTGAATCGCTATGATATATTTTGCTTATTTAATTTTCTATAATATAATAATATTTCTCTGGAAGTACTGATACGATTTTTTCAAGGAACCTTTCACAACTGTTTTTCTCGACATGCAAAATGGTCTATTTGATCATCCTGATCGAATGTTTCATAGTATCAGTGAGACCTGGGAGCGTTGTCAAAAAGACTCGCATGACGTCAAGGTAACTACTGTAACTTTTCAAGCTTACAGTTTGCTTCTTTCTTACGTAAGGTTTTTTTTCGCTCCAAGAATATAGTATTAATTTAAGGAACTTATTCCTGAGTTGTTTTATCTATCGGAAATGATGCGAAACGAAAATGGTTTTGAATTTGGTACGAGATCCGATGGAGTTAAGGTATCCGAATATAATTAGAGAACACGAATATGTTGTTTCGTAATGCATTGAGTGCTTGTTTATTATGCGTTCTTGTGTTTGTTTTGAGTGATGTCATTTCTTCTGTTTATAGTTTATTCGTAAGACGGACGTGCAAAATCTTGTCACAGCACTTAGTTCTTCTTTTTCATAGGTATCCGATGTTATTCTTCCGAAGTGGGCTTCGTCACCGGAAGAATTTGTACTACTTCATCGTCAAGCACTCGAAAGTGATCTAGTCAGCTGTCAACTTAATCAGTGGATAGATCTCTATTTTCGGATACAAACAGAAAGGACCAGAAGCGGTGATTCTATTTCGTTTT
>KN716456.1:37948-61041 GCA_000816705.1 Dictyocaulus viviparus | reverse complement strand
TTAATCAGTGGATAGATCTCATTTTCGGATACAAACAGAAAGGACCAGAAGCGGTGATTCATTCGTTTTTTCTTTGAAGCGAATAATTTTTAATTACCCTCTTTTTCTTAATTAAAATTCTTTCAACCTTATGCATTTCACTATGCTTTAGGTTCGTGCAACAAATGTATTTTACTACTTAACGTATGAAGGCGCTGTATGTTTGAAATCGATAGAAGAAGCTACACAACTGGAAGCACTTCAGCAACAAATCACCTCATTTGGTCAGACTCCTGTACAGTTGCTGACCGAAGCACATCCACCACGTCATTCAGTTATGACAATGGTTTGTATCTATCCTTTTACACACAAGTAAGGACCTCTATCAGTGATGATTGAGGTTTTAGAACAAAATGTTCTTCAAAAGAAGATTACTGTTTTTTGTTTTCATACAGTATTATAGTGTATAGCACTCATGTCTCATTTTTTGTTACAACTCATCACAAAAAATGAATAGGCTTCATATTGAGTGCAGGTTTATCTATGTTCTTTTCTATCGTTCAAATTCGTATTTTTATCTGTAATTTACGTTATGTTTGTTTATAAGCTCGGAATTTTCACACGACGGTTTACTATTGGATGACTCATTTGTGTAATAAGCATTAAGTCAAATCTGTGAATCCTGTTCCTTTATTATCAAAGCTTAAAGAGTGATTAGAAATTAACAATGTTCATTTGTAAATATAACCTGTAAATCAAAACATTAAAGCATAGACTGAGGCAGCTTTTGCGAGGTATTACTGTTGCTAAGGAAATAGCAACAAAAGTATAGATGTTTCTAATTTTCACAAAGCTATACTACGTTACATTTAAAAGTTTCACTTGTGAGTAAACTCGGGAATTATATTGGTTTTTCAAGTTATCAAACTCGTTTTTTTTCTTACATGCATTTATATATGTGATCATTGATTTAAAGATTACGTCCACTTCATATGTATGAGGTCGATTTCTTGAAAATCGAGTTAAAACAAGCTGGAAAATTAGCTTATCAGTTTTTGCTATCCTTTATAAACCTAAGGGAAAACAAGAGAGTCTAGTTACGGAACGTGTTCAGATTGTTATCCCAGAGTGATATGATCGTTATGTTCACCGCTGTTGAAAAAATTGCTACAGATTTTTCTCTATAGGAATAGATCTACTGTATAAGAAAAAAGTTATTGTTATGTTTACAGCACAGTATTCTTTAAGTGGTGTGCTGTCCGTTATTTACAGTCTATCTACTATTTGTATGATATCTGTTTACTTGTTTTCATTTTGACTCATGTTTTAATCAAGAGCTTAAGAGTTAAGCCTAAATGATCATTATATCTCGTTACACTCGCCGTTTAGACTCCGCTGATGTTTCGACGGTGTGAGGATGATCTGTGCATGTTGATGAAATTCATTTCAAATAGCCCTGTGGTTTACCTAGCAGCAAATACCTTTCAACAACTATCTCAACCGATTGTGGTTTCGGTTGCTCAGAATCTCGTATTCGCGTTGAATCGATGGGATAATTCTTATACTTGTAAGTTTCTATATTTCCAGTACTACTTTCAAATTATTAATATTAATCTAAAAGTCAGAGAGAGGAGAGTAAATCTTCTTATCCTCAGAACTCATTGTCATTCATTGTATTGATTCTTGATCATCACTGCGCATCATTCATTCTATTCAGTAGAACTCAAAGTGAGATATCTTATGCTCTTTTTCTGATTTCCTCTATATTGACCTTTGTTTTATCTTCTCCCTATCGATCGGGACCTAAACTTTCATATATTCATTTATTCTTATGATTGTTTATTTTTCCTGGCTTTCTTTTTTCATTAGTAAACTGTTTTATATGGTGACAATTGATGACGTTGCTTTGATGATGAATTGCGAATCAAAGATCATCAAACAAAATTAGAAGCTCATATGTAAATCCAGTAATAGCTCTGTAATCCAGTAAAACTCCACGCAAATAGCACGTGAACACTTTCCTCCTCTGAGGGTTGTTTTGTATTGATGACTTCATAAGCATTTTTCATTGAAAACAAATGGCTTAACTGATATCGATCCGAAGTATTTGTGGTATTTGAATTTTAGTTTCTACAAAAGAATTATTGTATAATCTGAGGTTGATTTCTTTTTTTTTTCATAGCAAAGTTTATACATCTGAATCGTTAAACAGCAATCTTTACCTTGTAATAATCTGCTACCTGCTCAGTAATGCTTTTTCGCCTAAAGGCAAATAATTTGAGTGATTAGAGAGTTCTGATATCGAAATTATGATTTTGGTTAATGTTTACCGTTAAATCCTTACTGAAAATATCTCTATCTTCAATTATCTGTAATACATGAAAAATCGCTGTACTCAGTAAGTATGCTTCGATTTTTAAGCTTTTCCGTCGGAACAGTTATCGCTTTTAATTTTTCAGACGGTGCTATTCCGAAAAATTCACTCGGCTTAGGTGGTGATAAGGCTATGAATTATGATAACGTCACGGTATGTTAATATGTTGATGATTGTAACTCTTATCAGAGGTTTCATTCTCGTGGTGAAACCTCTTGACTCTTATTTATGTTGTTTTTCTTGCATATCATCAAATTGTTGTCAATTTCAAGACGATATATAGATTTGTCACGATGTAATGATAGTTATCATATGCGTTTTAAGTTGAATAGTGGCAAATGATAAAGAAGTGGTAAATAAAAAAATGAGTACAATCAAATAAGGAGGAAAACGTAAATGCCTTTATAAGTAAGCTGACTGGACAATATAACGACGAAGCGTTTCCGTGCTGCAAAGTTGAAAAAATGCTAGGAGAATCGAGCAACCGTTTCATAAAAAGTATGAAAACATTGAAGGAAAGACATTCATGATCTCTTTGACATCGTAAAGAAATGAGTTGCGATACTGTAGCCACAGCTTTGAACACAGCTTACACTTTTACGTAACGTTCATGTCTTGCTTCTGACAATATTTTACTCGTTCCTCAAAGATCTCCTAGTTATTTAGCGTCTGTGCTCAGCCATTTCAAGATTCTTGCTTGATTTATGCTATAGAATGTGTTAGTTTGGTATGGTGTATTTACGTACACAACACATTCTTTCAATGAATTCTATAAACGTCTAGATATTATCTGAAATACATTTGTAATAGAAAGATAGTTAATAGATAGGAATCACAGCTGGTTCATCTCCCATTTTCCAGTTTCTCTCAAAGATTACTCTTAATATTAATGAATATTAATGAACGTACATTATTTTATTGTAAGCGGCTTTTGATAACCGTAGACTTTAAGTGATTGAGGGTTTTTTCTTCCCTATTGAACCCCGATGAAGTGTCAAAATTGATTTCTCGAATCTCGTTGAGGCTATTTTTAATTAAGAATGCGCAACGATCTGATCGTTCAGATAAAAATGATGACAGTCATATCAAGGCCATTATCGGATCGGATCGTCATTGTACAAGTGATATTGCAGAGAAGCTAGCTTACTGTTTAGCATACTAAATTCATTAAGAAACTAAAACCGTATTCATTTCATCAAGAGGAAGAAGTATTAATTATGCAAAAATTACGGTAGTTAGCATCAATCTTGATGATTATTTTGAGGAGAAATTGCGCTCTGCTCATTTCAATCACTCAATCGCTACGTTACAAGCTCATTAGTCTAAAATCTGAAGAACGGAAATCTCATTGAAAATCCTGCTGAATTTTTCAAGCTTTTAAACTTTCATGTTAACTGGTTTGAAAAGTCATTGATCACTTTCTTTATTCTTGTTCTTCTAGAGTGAATTGCCACTAATGGTCGACCCGTTGTTGGCTTCTGGAAATCCATCAATTCCGATCATTCGACGTCATCTCGGTGATTCATTGGATCATAGGTTAACTGTTAGATGGAATAATTTCGTATCGACAACAGATAGTAAATATTTAATCGCTTGTGGATATCCGGACTACAGTTTCCGTGTTATTGATACTGATTCAGGTAATCTGATTCATAGAAATTTTCAACTAGATTTTTGGCTAAGTTTCAGCTATGACATCTTCGTTATTACTTTTATCGATCGCATTGGATTGATCTTGAAAGTTTTTTCAATGACACAAACAAATTACATACCGTTAACGATATAGATGAAAGACTAGGAGTAGTAGTAAATAAAGAAAGCGAATGTGTTTTACAAGTAGGCGCAGTGTCGCAGTGGTGGAGGTGCCGAAGTGACACGTAGGCCCAAATCAAGGCCTTTCAAAAGGATCGTATTTTATACATGTAGTGTATTTTACTTGACATGGACAATAAAACACAATGTATATATAGTTTTTACTATTAAAATATTCTGTTTTGAGACCATTAAAAGTGCTCAACACAATGCTTAAACAGATTTTCAATTTGGAATTCGTTTTCGATTCTTACGTTTAAGTGTTCAAGTGGATTTATATTTTTACTGCTTATCGTATTTTGAAGAAGAAATGAAAGATCTAGCAATGACGTCATAGTATGACATTTTGGAATATTCTTCATTCAAAACTCAATTGTCGTCTAAATTATTATATTATTCTACGCACAAGAATAATCTTAATGACGTTTTAAAATGTCGTCGAAAAATAAGCATAAGATTAAATGTTCAGCACGAGTGCGTCAGGTGATCTATGGTCATGGTGATGTCGTGACGTGTATTGCGAGATCGGAGACGAGCCTGTTTTCGGATTTCTATGTAGTGACCGGAAGTAGTGACTGTACTGTTGCTTTATGGCACTGGAGTGGAATGGTAATTATTGTAATCGTAAAGTACTTTCAAAAATACAAAGAAGATTATTATTGTTTGTGTATTTTTTTTGAATAGCTAGCAAAAATATTAGCTCTTCTGTATACCATTCTTCACGTCTTTCAACATTTTTTTTTATATAAATTCGAAATTAAACATAATCAACGATTGTGGTTCAACTGACTTTCATCAATTTGAGTTCTCTTATGCTATTGTTGTTTCACCTCACCTAAATATGGATACAAATATCTAACTCATGTAGAGCGTAACATAGTTCATAAAGTAAATAAACTTTTTTTTACAGCAAGGGCTTATTGCTGGCGAATATAATACATTAGGAGAAACACCATCACCTCGGGCTATCCTCACTGGACATGAAGCTGCTATTTCTGCTCTCGCCGTCTCGGCAGAACACGGACTCGTCCTGAGTGGTTGTGAAGGTTAGCTCTAGCTTGCTGCTGAGAGTGATACTGATTTCTTTCTCTTTTTCACATTATGTTTTGTGAATATGTAGACGATTATATAATGATAACATTTATAGCCACGAGCATTTCTCTTTAACCGTATTTTCACAAACTTCTATAGATCGTTTTCTTTTAGCTTTTTCTTCTAATTTAATCATCTGAAAAAGTTTTGATTTCATATGGTACGATTTTGATGCACACAACTGGAGGCGAGCAGTTGAGGTTATGGCACGACAGGCAGCGTGTTTCATTATTATTGATGAGTCGAGAATGTGTACTACTGGTTTTATATGGACATCATCGTTTCGTCACCTTATCCACAACAGCTAAACAGCTTGACGAAATTACAACTGATGAGAAGTGATTTTTCTATACAAATTATTCTGAATGACAATTGACAATTGAGTTTGACTAAGATTTTTACTTGCGTTTCCCTTTTAATAACCGAAACAAGATTTTAGCTTGTATTTTAGTTCTAATTAGTTCGAAGATGATTTCAAAAGCTCTGTTTATCTCTGAGAATGCGCTATGGATAAAAAGCTTCCCGATGCGATGTTGTACAAGCCAGAGTGTCACTATGACGAGACTATTGCATTTGCATGAGATTTATACGCCTATAGAAATTGAGCAAAATGAGCATCACTCGTAGATCACTATATGTACTTATATGCTCAGCATGTTCTTTCATAAACTGGAGTGTTTCGTCTTAACGGACGATGCTTATCTCTAATTATAATATCAATACAGAATTGAATGTGCATGCCTAACAAGGGACGGCGAGTACATCATAACGGGCTCAGAGAATGGTCTTGTTGCTGTATGGAGACTATTTCCAATGCAACGGTTATATACTTTCCAGGTGAGAAGTACCTTATTTAATCATTCATACTTTTTTTCTTTAATCGATACAATCAATCAATCAATCCAGTTCTTTTCTAGTCCTTGCTTTCTGTACATTGTTACATCGTGTTCAACAAAATCTCAATAATTGCTAAATGAAAAATGATGAGTAGCACTTGTCTCCATTGAAAAGTATAATGATGGTATTTTATAGCAATTAGATAGTGCCGTACGTTCGGTAGCGGTTTCTGCAAATCATCGATTTGTTCTTGCTGGTTTGGACACTGGATCAATAGTGGTATTTAATGTTGATTTTAATCGATGGCATTACGAGTACAGAACGCGATATCAGGTTCAAAAATGAGGTATTCGAAACAAGTCTTAATCTGTGATGTCTGTTGTGTTGATTTTTATTTCATTTAATCATTATAATTTTAGTTTTGTAAAGATATGTTCAGTTCATCTTATAGAGACATTTTATTGTATTGCGTTAAATTCTATGCAATATCTCTATGCGTGCTGTACTTAAATGTTCCCTCACTGATTTCCTCCTTTTCACTGAAAACTAGGGTATCAGCCATAATGCTCATCAACGAAATTTCTTCCCTCCGTAACTCTTTGATGTGTTAGATTTTTTTTTCAAATTTATTGTGTTTCTTATTTTCTCTTATAATTACAATAACACATCTAACATACCACTATTCCATTTCATTTTTTTTTCTTTTACTACCGGATTATTACCGCCGGATTCTATTCGAACAACGACGGTGTACCACCAGGTTGGTCGTACGTGTTTGTTTTTTTCTAATTTCTCTAAAAGCTATAATTTGTTTATGTTGGATGGTTGTAAATTTTACATATACTGTCAAGATCCATATAGTGCAGAAATTAATTGTGTGATCTTACTTGTTTGTGTATTGAATGTTGAATTAAAATGTTATAAAGTATTAAATATATTATCGATTGACCAAAATCTATTCATGTTCGTTCTACATTATCATTACGTACTGAAAGTATTTGGAACTGTACTGCTTTCATGATTGATTGATTGATTGATTGTATCGATTGATTGGCGTACTTGTAAAAACAGTCAGACTATTAGAATTTTTATCGATACGTAAAGTAGTATAGAGTTTGTGATAATCTCCAACTTATTACGAAGATCGTATGTTAGAAGTGTTGATATCGTTTCAAAGTCTCACGGACTATAATCGATATTTTATACCGATGGTGGAACGAAGTGATTATCAGGCTTCGCTCTGTGTCGTTATGTCCCCTGAATTTGAATCTCGATCTTTTTGTGGTTCATCTGATTCAATAAGTATCGTACGCCTTAGTTGTTCACCACCTTCCGATCCTAAACGTCTATCAATGAAATCAACTACAGTACATTCTTCTGTTGACTTTGATCTGATGATAGTCAAGAAAGATCATTCATGTTTTTGATAAGAATATAATGATAAGTTTAACACTTCGTATTCTGGGTAGTTTTCATGTTAAATGTTATCGTCGATATCGATAATTTTGTCAAATGATCAAAAATTTTTCAAACCTCGTGTATTTAGTTCTTCAGCGGAGGCGCTGTGTAGGTGTTGCTGCTGTTTTGAGCGAAATTTCCATTCCTCAACAAAACACTGCTGCGCGAACTGAGGGAAGCATTGCCGGAACAACTCCAACCATTTGTTTTCTAATTCCGCTGAACTGAAACTCAGTTATCATTTACAGTATACTTTTGAACTTAGGATTAATTTGAAAGTCAGTTTCATTTTCCATTAATGAAGCTATCTGTCGATGACCTTGTGTTAGCCTTGTACTTAAATGAAATCATAAGCCTTCAAAATAACATCGATCACGTGTTGCTGGGAGCGCGTAGCGCAGTGGTAGGAGGGGACACGTGCTTGGCTTGATACTGTGCACACGAGTTTTAGCCCAGCTCAAGCTGAACCAAGCCATCCAATATGGTATCAAAATCATCTAGGATAAGTAGCATTAACTTATCCCTATTCAGATCACTATGTGTTGAACATTATTCAAGTACTTTTACGTTTGATGCAGATACTGCTATTCTACTAAAATATTTAAAAGGGAAACCTTTTCTGTAATAAGAACGTTATTTTAAAGATTACAAATGTAACTATAACTATACGGAGAGTAATATGTTCAACAGTGTTGTTTTTTCTTAACGATAACTATTATTTTTCAGTGGTGTACTGTTGATCAAAAACCATCTCTATGTGATCACAATGATAAACAATAAATACAATGTCTCAATAGAATCAATATGTTGCCAACTCAGTGCTGTTTATCCTCTCAGACTATTCCGATACTAACTGGGTAGAAGAGGAGTTGATTGAATACAATTCTCATCTGTACAATGACATCAGTTGACTACTCTCTTCTAACAAATCAACGAGTGCCTGATCTTATCCGAATTTCTCAGGTACCAAATCACTCAACCATGGCGAGGCAATGAGTGAGTGGTGCGTCTTCATCGTAAAACAGATCACATCAATCGTTATCTCTGTCTATCGATCTATATCTTTCGCATTTGTTCAAAATTGATTTTTTTTGCTCTAGAGATCTATTGCTCATATCAAGAGATGTTTGGGTGAAAACTAAAGACGTTTGGCATTGGTCAAATGGAAAGCGAAGGTAAAGAGGCATTTTAATAACATTACAGAGGGTAATAGATCAAATTTTTCCACTGACATTTAATTTCTATTAGAGCTCATTAGAGCTTAGAGAAATCATTAGAAACTAGAAATCAACAACACCTAACGGTAAAGATGGATCAGAAATCAATTGTAGAAGTGCAAAACATCTAGAGGTTTCTTTTCGTTGCATGGATTTTTCCTCATAATGAGTCTAAGAGTGTGTTTATACAGATGACATTACGATAAGTTGCAATGTGTCGTGAATAAAACTTTCCAAAAGTAGTAATTTATTCCGTAAAATGTCAGATGAACAAGGCACGGAAGAGGTAGTGAACGACGTAAAATGAGGAAACTTTAAACTCAGAGGAATCATATCACTAGTTTAGATCTCTATGTTTTTTCTTTTAATATCTGTTCAAACATCGTCAACACTTACTACATATCCATTGGCTCTGCGTCACTCTTATGTGCGTTCTGAACGTGTAGTTTCAATTTGGAGTGAAAAGCTGCGGTTGTCTCACAGTGCGGGCATTGCCACTGTAAATATTAGCTGGAAAACTTGTTGAAAAACTCCTCATAACTTATTCAATATGAGTGTATTTCAACAGTAATATCATTTGTTATAAACAGCAACGAGCACAAGCATAAGAATTTGCTATTTGATGTCTTAACTATATCGTATCGATATACTGGTTGAGTGAGCCAGAAAAAAAGACGATATCTAGAATTGCGCTGAGTTGGCCGCAGGCGACTCGTCCTCCTCAGGCGGAACTTGAACCCGCACGGATCATCTGGTCTGCCGTGCCGATCCATTACAGTACCGAGGCCCTCGTTCTGTGAACTACTCAATGCTTCACTTATAGTGAGTGGGACTTATCAACATTCTCACCCGTCAACGGGCATATTTGAGAAATTTACTAGAACGTAACAGATTCCAGTATTGAATCGTAGCAAATTTGAGTAAAAATGAAAACCTGTCGCTGAGGGCAATGAGACTTTGCGTGACCAACCAGCATTGTTCGTTTACTCTCAACTGCAGCTTTGCACATCTGAAAAAAAAACTTCCAAATATTGAGGAACAATTCAAAACGGTACACTGAGGAGAACTCTAGCCATACAGTAGAAATGTGTTGGTTTTGAAGCTGACAAAAGATTTTCTAAACGCTTTGCGTTTCCAGACAGCAGATTTAGTTGAATTGTGAATTATGTGTTCTTATCGTTTACGTGGAATCAAAATTTTTCAAAATAATATTGCTCAATGACGTTTAAGACAAGGAAAATTGTTGCTCAAGTGATTGGAAATATTCTATACCTCACGAGGAAGCATGAATTTGGTGATTTTCGCCAATCTATGGAAACCTCATTAAGGAATAAGAAGAGGCAGTCACTTTCGTGGCTATTATTCATTTCATTCAAAGTCTTACACTCCGTGAACCTCTTCTAATCGATAATTTTTGAGTGAAGGAGTCATTTGATGACGTCAATGACTCCAAATATAGAATTTCTATCACAGGTATGTTTGTTTCTGCTGAAACGATCATAAAAAATTACTAGTAACTATGGATGAGGACTGGAAACGTTTCTGCAGCAAAGATTTTTATTTGAGTAGTCCGTATTACTTCTACATATACACTGTACATATTTAAAAATGATTTTTGATCTCCCGTTGCCACGTTCTTCGAATTTTTCAAAAACAAGAATGCTTTTTAAGCGTTTTTTCTTACTTATGCAAAATCACCTGCAGATAACCACGTATATGTGGTCTACGATTATCTAAAGATTAGTTCCATTGTAAGACTCAAACCACCTCATGGAAACAGTGAGTGAAACCACTGACTTTCATCCTAACTTTCGTTGAAAAAATTTAAAAGTAAGAGTTATTCGACCACGTCGTTCATTTGACAGGACGTGACGGCAAATGACAAATGAAATCACTAGAAAAAGTAAACTAGAGCAAATTTCTTAACCATACATTTCACATCGACAAAATCTTGTTACATAGAAATTTTCACAGCACAACATTTCTAATCATTGAATATGATAGAAAAGAACATCTACGGATTAACTTAGCCTCCAATGAATACCTCACAAAAAAGTTAGCTGTGTCGTAATAGAAATTCATCTACTATTGAGTGTATCGTTAACTCACCGCACACTCTACTCGACTTCCGAATCGCTCCACTGATTGAAAAGTTTGGTTTTTTCGAATAGGAGACTGTTTCTGTAAATTAGAGAGTCAACGATTTTGAAGGCGATGTGTTTAAGAAATTTTTAATTTTAGTTCTCTAGTAAAAGAAGAAATCACAGGAAGCTGGCGGATAATTTACAGAGTCCGATAAAGAACATCAGCTTGTTCTAATCCGAATCAAGCTGAAGCATTCTTACGATTAGAAAGAAGATGAAAAAGAAAATAATAGAATGAGGTTTATTTTCATGTGAACCTCTTTAGACCTCAATGAAAATAACTTTGTTCAAACGCCAGCTTTCATCTTATGAGTAATGCATTCCAATTTCATGCTTTGCTCAACGAAAAAATGCTAATAATACTTTTTTTCCAGATTTTTTTTTGTTTCCTTTGGACGAGTTGTCCTTAAGTAATCTTTTCATCGATATATAAGAAAATGCTTAAGCTGCGCGTGTAGTGTTTTTTAATGCTTGCTCGTTTGATGTTCATTCCCACCTGTTTATTCCTCAACTATCCTCACACCCACATTTTAATGCGTGACATTTGAGACAGCATAATTAGCATAACAAATAAATAAAGCCAAAAAAAAAACATTGAAAAAACCAGTGCAGCAGGACGTAAAGGTATATGAATACCAATATTCTTTTTCTCCTACTATCTACCTCAAAAAGTCAAAATGAGTAAAAAAAAATAAGATTTAGCTGGTTTTATTATACTCAAAATCGGAGAACAAAGTCATTGCTATTGGCGTAGGTGGAGTTCTGTTGCGTAATATGAGAAGAGGTGTTTGACGTATAATACATTGAGGTAAAATATAGAAATACAAAACTCACTGTGGAAATTGATGTTTGTTGATTATTTAAAAGTTCAAGAAATATTGTTTGGAACGAATCTGGCAGCAATCGTGCTTCTTCAGCTTGCGGTATGGTTGACTGAAATCAAAATATGAGAGGGAAAAAGAATACGGCTATGCGAAATTGTTCAAAACACCATGACAAATTGCAAAAACATTGAAAAAAGTTTAGAGTTTACAAAAATCACAGGCACTTTTGCTTGATTGAGGTCAGTCGACGAGGTAGGATCGACGGCAGTTTTATCCGTAGACGAATCAGGAAGAGAACTATGTGAGGTAGGTACTGACAGCAGTACTGACGGATTGAGTTGACGAAAGCCGTAAAGCATCTCATCAACCTCGTCTTCTGGTAGCAATGCTAAAAAAATCTGACAAATTATTTTCAAAACAAAAAAAATGAGTAATGAAATCCGACATTCTTGTGTATTATCGTCAATGAAATAGAACTTTATTAATTTTTAACCTGCGATATCAGGGAAAAGCTCTCTGATGTAGAGGTAGGGCTTGCTGTATGAAGTAACTGTGAGCATTTGAAGACATTGCGTTTCTGGATGTCTAATAGATGCATGGACACGAACTTTCCACTAGAATTATGGCCACATAAATCTATATAGTTCACATTTATATCGATTAAAAGAGATCATTTAACACTGATGTGGAGTTAATTCCGCCAACCTCTTCGACACTGGTATACTTGCATACACCACATTGAAACTGTCGACCACCAGTGTGCATAGTCTTCACATGGTCCTCAATACTGTGTCGATTCAGAGCCACCTGTTTCAAATTCATTACAATAGATGCGGACCACAATATTGATTGATAAAGGATCATAGAATAATCAAATTTATGTTGTAGAGTTGAATAATAAGCATTATGTATGGTGGTGCATCAAAGTTACAGTACGCAGCACTCAAAGTGCTTACAGTATCCCAAATTCATATCACTGATTTTTTTTCATACATACGCTTTGTATTTTTCAATGATAGAGAAAGTAATGTGAGTTAGATTATTCCTTTATAACTCAATAATTCACCATTAATTTGCATGCACTGCATTGAACAGGCATGTTCATGTTCTTCTCGTCGATTACAGTATACCATTCGGAGGCGGGATCACGGAATTCGACGGCAGTTTGGTCGCGTCGTTCGGCTTTTACGGTAGGAAAAATGTTCGCGTATTGACATGTCTGCGTGAATCAGATCTCATTAGATAAATTCTCTCGTAAAACAAATATTATTAAAAAATATACTATTGTGCACTAATATATTGTGATAAAAGATTACGATATAAAGTTCATTGATTTGATCAGTATTGATTGTATTGATTTGTAATAAACAATCAAAATTTGCGAAAAATATCGATGACGTCATTACGAAAAATAAAACGCTTCCATATAAACGATACGATCAATTAAATTTTCACTACGTACCCAATCGATAGAAGGATAACAGTGGGCAAGATATCGTTGTGCTTCGGATACAGTAGCAGAATTACGATTATCACGAGGTATTTCGCCGTGTAACTCAGGATGAGAGGTACGAATGTGCGAACGTACCTAAAGCAAAAAACAGTTCTTGCCTCTATTATAACTTTTCATCCAAAAGAAAATAATTTCTACTTAATATTTAGCTACATAGCATATCTATCAACTGCACCATTGAAGTATCTACTCTAAAATGCATTTAGTAAGATGACATTTTTAAATAAAAAACTCATGAGATGTCAACTACGAGGCGATTCCAGGATTTACTGAAAAGTTCAATCTGATTATGGAATAAAACAGAATACAAATTTCTATTATCCATAAAATATAACTGGTAGTACAGGCACGCAGTATGGTAGGTGCCACAGTAACACGCAAGCCTGAATCATTTTGCAGTCACCTCTATACCTACCAAGCCTGCCAGCACGTCGGGGTCGGTAAAATGGTACCGGAGAGATTTGGGTAAGATAAATAGCAATGCCATGGTGAAAAGTGGTTAACCAGGTTTCTGTATAGACCACCCTCCAAAATTCCAAATCTTTAAAGGACAAAAACAAGTGATAGTCGGAGGTTGCTAAGTCCAAAGAATTTGCTAGATGTAACAAGATTCAGCAGCCTAGTTCTGCAATTTTTCGAAGAATCCTTAAAATAGAATGTGGCCTGACATTAGACTGATGAACTACCATCCCTTTCCCATTGAACATCATCAGGTTCTATTCTTTATCAGTAACGCTACACAGTACACTTTTGCTTCACACTTAAGGCTAACGTGAATCAACTTTGTTTTAGTTGATCTACTACGTCACTACGTACGACATTGAGCAATAAAAATAGAAAGCCGAACATGCACCAAATAAACACGTGCTGACGCAGTCGAAGATTGTTGTCTTAGAAACGAACAAAACTATCGGGTAAATTTCCGATATTTCAGAGCTCGTAGAATTTTCATAATGTGAAAAAAAATTTTCATAATAGTGAAGAGAAAACACACACTCATAATTTGTCCTTAGTCACAAAAAAATCGAAGGAACTCACTCGAGTGAAATCAGCATGGTCAAACTCACAATCGCTCTTTGGACATCTCCACAATGGCACCGGTGTGTGAATTTTTAGTGCGTGAGCAGTCAAATTAGCAATTCTAAAACGTTTTATTAACCACATATTATGTAAATTATTTATTCTTATTTATCATTTCCTTTCTGAATAAACAAAAGAGATTTCTTAGTTAAAAATAGAAACACATAATCGGCAATAGATTCGTACTTTTTACAGCTAACTGTTATACCGCACAAACGACATTTGATCTGTCCTGGTCCTGGAATTTCCGGAGGCGGTGATGTTGGTAATGGTGGAGGCTGGAAACTGGAGCTTTTTTGAAAACAACCTCGGCGATATTAAAGCATTGTGATTCTGTAGAGTTTCATATGTTATCAAACATTCATTATCTCATGAGGGATATTCAGTATGTCTAATTTGTAACTGTCTATCTCAGTTAAGGATAAAGAGAATATAAATGAAATCCTTCGAAAATTCCCTCTATCGTTCGTTCAACAATCATACACAATGTTAAAAGGAATAATGAAACCTCATATGACCTCATTCCATATTCGAATAATCAATACTTCTATCACATCAATGTAGAAAGAAAAACGTTAGGCGATCACTTATGAGGTTATAACAAAGCGAGTTTCAATAGAAGCATTTAATTTTTATATGGCTATTACTACAATTGTACTCTCGTTAGTTTCTTTCATAGAATTATTTCAGTAAAGACGTTGCCACATAATTTAGATACGAATCGATCGACAAACACATCACGTATGAAAATGAAATTCTGAAAGGATTCTAACTCCTTTCATTCTGAACTGCACACTTCCACTTGAAAATGAACCTACGTAGTATAAAGCTGAAAATTTTCCTCATTAAACACAACTCAAATCTTTCCGATATAATGGAATATGCATGAATGTGATTAGTTATATTATGAGGAAAGAAAACTCGATAGCTGCGGAATATAAAACTTACAATCATGACAGCAAAAGCATTTCTTCAAAGTTTCACAGTTGTGTGAAAATGTAAACAGTGCAAAACGTGACGCACTTTGCCTCATTACCTTATGACACCTCAGTCATATAAACAAATGATTAACAAGAAATAAATAATCAGTATTGACTCTCACTATGAATAGATAATCAGCAAAATAGTTAGACTTTGACTGGACAGTTAGCTCTAGGTTATGTGTGAGTGATAAACCTGGTATGTTATTGATTTATCACTCGAAAATGAACACGAGTCTTGTCATGATCAATTGCGTAGCTCAACGAAAATGTGATCTACAACGCTTATCGCCATAAGAAAAAATGAAAAAAACTTGAGTAATACGTTAGTCTTAGAACGTTTGATAGCATCGATACGTTTCTATGATAATATGAACTGACACCATTGATGATTCGGATATCTTTTGCTGGTTCTCCTTTACCGAATAAAGTTGAAAGCACGGTGTTGAAGTGGTCAATGGATGATGGCGGTGAGTTAGAACCGCCCGACACACAATGAGGAGAAGCCGTCTGACCGTCCGCAAGTAGAGGTGTAGTAGATACATCATTACTGAAAAGTAAATGACGTATAACTATTCATATTAGAATGACAGTTTGAGTTATTCAGAAGAAAAAGCTTGTGCTTCAAAAGAGATGTTTAAAAAAAGATTATATCGATGTGTTGTTCCTCGTTGGAACAATGAGGTACAAATAAACAATGGAAGAAGGAAACAGCGAAGAAACTTTCTTTCCGAATGCTCGTATTTGTTCTCTTCACAACACTAACAATAGGAGTGATATAGATTAAATAAGGTAAGTAAATTAAGAAGAATCGCCAAAAGTGATCGATCGATCGATTAGATCGTTGTCTTCAAAGTCTCAAAGCAGCTCAACTTACCAAAACATCCTCAACACAAACATGAGTTAGATCAAGAGTATTTTGATCTATGAATGAGATACGATATTTAGTCAATATGAATGAGAATGTTCAAACGACATTCGTAAATATTTTGAAACTTGTAAACACCATCCCAGATGCTTAACACTAGTAGAACTCTATCACTCTTCATAGAACTCACTTTAATTAACTAAAATCAGATTTAAAAAACTGTAAATTCATTGTATTGTATGAATTTATCATAATCCGACTCAAAGCAATTCATTAGCATACATCATACTTGAACTCTAATTTTTTACTATAGATAAAAATTATGGACAATGATAAGCGCTTGAGTACTCTACCTCTTTAGTGGAGATAGGCTACCCATTTCTTCTCTTGCTAATATTTTGCAGGTGCTTAAATTAATTCTATGCCATAGCTTGAGAGGAACGTTCTGTTGCTCAGTACTGCTTACTCTCTCATATTGTTCTAACATCCTAATCTACCGATCTTTAAGGAATGAGATATCTGATTGACCTGAAGACAGAGTTCAAATCCGCGTATACGGTATCCACCAAACCTGTCCGTCACTGCGACCCCTCCGATAAAATTTGAAAGCTTACAAACATACTCAAGCAATAAATAACTTAGACCTCAATGATAGTAAGAACAACCAAAACCTATGACTATTATGCTTTTTTTTTCTAATCAAGCTGAATAGCTATATCTGGATTGTTTATATGAATACTTTGAAATAGATATGTACCTGATTACATTTTGAACACCATTAATAAAAGGCTGTTGATTAATGTGAGTATGCGATGTAGGACTTGTGAGCAAAGAAGGTGAGGTGATTGAGAGGTCGTGACAAATGTTCCGGGTAGGTGTAGGTGTGGATTCGTGTAGGTCAGCGAAGAACTCATATGGGGAGCTTACAAACGACAGGTCACAGATGCCTTGTGAAAGCTGAAAGAACACTAATTAATCATATTGAGTACAGAAAAAACATTTCAGATTCGATGTGCATTCTTATAGTGTGTCTTTTTTTTTGAATACCGATTACTAACGTGAAAAATACTTCTTGCAATTAAGTCTAATATTAATTTATATCTGCTGCAATACATTTTACTTGTTAGTCAGCAGAGTGATTATTGATTGTTTCTTGAGGGGTTTTCAACGAACTCATAGAAAATCGAATATTGATCATAGCTAGGAATAGCTATTTAGTATAAACTAAAAGTAAGCCTTTTTGATGTTGATGATCACTATATCGAAGATTCATATGCTACATGAGAACAGCACTGTCAGTATTACGAAAGTTGTTTTAAACAAAAATAAAACCGTTAGAATCTACGCATAGTTTATCTGGCAGAGTTCAACAGATTTACAGTCATGCTCATCGTTGAGTGCTCATTGTGTTTTGACAAATCTATTGAATTCACTTTCATCAGAATCTCATTTCAAATGTAGCAGTCGGTGTCTGACGGCAGCAATCTAGCTGCTTCGTTATTCATCGTAAGAATACGTCTTCATTAATTTCTTCTACTAGACACAAAAGGTGCTGTGGCATGTTCCTTTTGAACTCATCAGTGCTTCATCGTCGTCTGATTTTACAAATAACACTGCTGATTTTCGAATCAAATCAACATCGCAAACAACTCCCTCCTCCAACACTTTACCACTTCAATTGTTTATCAAAAACTTGATAATAGATAGTGGCGATCAACGATAAGAGGACAAAGTTGTTTATGGATTTGACAGTGATTAACGTAATTGAATAGTCTTTGTAGCAAGAAAATTTCTTCAACTGGATCTTTTTTACTTGAACCTTCAATATTTATACCACATTGAAAGATTGTTGAAAGCTTCGATGTTACCTCAACAGCTTACGACAAAATATGCTAATGATTTTGTGCTGGAAAATTCACATTAGCAAAAAAACATTACTTCAGTATAATGAGTGAAGCGGATTCTGATTTGTATGTTTACAAATAAGGCCTTTATTTAGTTCAATTTCAAAATAAGACAAGACAGACTTTCACGTTGATCAATCCCTTGTGGCGGATTGCGCCAACGTATTCGTGTTCAACGGATATCGTGGAGGCGGTTTAATGCACGCCTCGTCTATGCGATGACTTGGTTGATCACTCTTTACCAAATCAGTGCTGTCTGTCTTATCCAGATTTCTCTGGCACCAGTTCACTGCCTGTAAAGGTATGGCGGGATTGGAGGATGCCTGCGGGCAACCGCAAACCTGATTCGGGCTTGCATACCACTGCAGTACCTCGGCCACTGTGCTCCCACTACAATTCCGACTTCATTTTACTACATATCGCCTAATAATTGAGGAAAAAATACTTGAAATAGTTCAAAGTACTTTTACAATTCCTTTTACTTTTACTATTGGTCTCCTTATTAATTGTATAAGGATTTTGTGGTGATTATTCTAAAGGTGAAGTTTAACTTTCTCAGTAGAATAAAGTTATTAAGGATCTTCTATACATGGATTCTAAATTGTACTAGTAATAACATATTACAAGCATAATTGAATTGAAGAAAAACTCGCATGGTTAGCCTTATGAGGTATGAGGTGAAATGCAAACGTTAAAAGATATTGATAACAACTGACCGCATATTGAAACAAAGCCACACAATCGGTTTCCGGTTGTAATTTCATGATAGCATAACGAGGTACGGTACGTACGGCGACGTTCTAAATGCAGAATCAGTTGAGGTGAAAAACGATCGATGACATCAATATCGTCAGCTGATGTTGTTCGTTATTTAAATGTTTGTTAAATTTTTTTCCAAGTAAAAATATTGTTTTTTTTTGAGAATTTGTAAAAAAATGCCGCAAAGTTTCATTCATCCGTAGCATTTTCTCTCCAGATTTAAGTTTAAAACGGAAACACTATGAAACTCTGAAAACAGAGGTTCAAATAAGGACGGTACGCTTGATTGAATTCTATTGAAAATATTGATTCTTTTTCCTCTGACCAGATTCTAACTCCCTGAACTCATCCATTTCTTTCCCCTTCTTTATTTTCGGTCATTAAAATTTGATTCACTACAGTATGCCCTAGAACAGATTTGATAGCAGCTTTATTATGTTATTTATAACTTTCAGATGCTACTATATCGTTCTGAAAAGAGGAGTTCTGAGATGAGGAGTTCTTTATTTTTAGTTGAGAGAGAAACGATTAGTCAAATTTCCTAACGTAGAAGCACCCGAGTTCGATATTCTGTTAGGATTCTCCATCTTTTATCGTATACGGTAGTGTAGTATTACTGTAAAGTGGAATACTTAACAAAACAAATCAGGACGACATGAAAACATATACTGTATCGAAGTGCTATCGATTTTCCTCAACACACTAATTGTAAACAAACAAATGACCGAATTAGCATAAATTCCTCACATTCTCCTAAAATTTCATCTCACTTTGTTGAATTGCTTACAATACAGTTAGATAAGCAATCATTTAATAAACAGTGAAAAACCTCTGAAGAGGTTGAATTGAGGCACATTCTGTAACCTATTACAGTCATATTACATTCGATACATGTGGCAGTACCTTCCTATACGTTAGATTTCCCTCAAGATCTTTCAAGCAAAACTCTTAGCATATTCATTACTCTTCAATTGAAATATCCTATGCAAAATATCTCTTACAAAATTATCACCTTTCTAAAGTGATAATAAAATATAAGGATAATTTATTAGACAATTGGAAATACCACTGTTAAAAAAAATACGTGAGGTTTGAAAGCTTTCGAAAGTCGAAAATTTCCAAATCAAAGCATCATGTGAGAGTCTGGGAAACCTCACTTAATAAGAGGCTCGAAAACGAACTATTGAGAAGGTTTTCTGTCATTGTATATCAAAGGGAAATAAATATGTCACTTGAAACTCATAAATGACGTTGTGACGTGACGTCATCAGATGTGCATTCGATCAAACAATTGTTTTTTGCATTTCAACTGAGGTAAAAGGAAAAACCTAATCAATTCATCAAAATGAGGACTCAATCAGAAAAATATCAATATTTCTAATAAAAAAATTGCACTCTCTTAACTAATACCAGCTTCCTATTTTCGAACTCTAGAGTAAAGTCGATGAGGTAATAAAATGAGGTACATTCCTTACCAAATCCACTTTTTTTCTTATATTATGTGCACCTCCTTTCCATTATAAAAATAGTCAGATGTAAAAAAAAACCTATCAAAGTGTATATAAATATTTTTTATAATGTAAAAAACATAGCGTCTTCATCATAACAACAATAAGAATCTTCTGGAATCTAAAAAAGTGAAATCTCTCAACTGGAATGCTTCAGACAGAACGAACCTCATAGTTCTCATAGCACTCCTCATAGCCTCATAGCCCTCAATGGGCTTAATGTGTGCTCAATTCAATAATACGTATTGGCATTGAAAGACATAATTTTATAATCAAACAAAAATGGAAAAAAAAAGCAGAAAAAAAATCTAATAAACAAACAGTTGAACATTTCTGTCAGGAAGAAGCCACATTTCTTCGTTTTTCGAAATGACCAACGAAGAAAAAACAAAATGATTCATATTTGAAAATGATAATCTGATAAGAAAAAGAGAGGATTGTGAGGAATTAACCTCATTTTACAATTCTATTTAACCTCAGTTTAAACACAACTCTCATTCACAAATCATTTAAAACAATAATTGAAATAAGACTCAAAAGAAGAAATTGAGTTCGAGTTACGGCAACAATCAACACGAAAACTCCTCATAATGATGTCATTCAAGCGAACTCATTGAGTACTCAACATAAAAGCTGTTTATTGTAAACATTTTCTTGCATAAAAACAAATAACATTATGATTGCTCAACTGTATAGAAATAAACAACTCCAAAGTTGTTTATAATGATGAAAAATTACTACCAGAATACGCAGATTTTCATGAATTTGAGGTCAGTTTTTCCTTATCGAATTAGAGTTTTAAAAGTAAATAAACAATAATAAATAAATAAATCAGATTCAAAAATAAATTAATTAACAAGCTTAGAAGAAATTTAAAATCATCACAGATCATTCGTCTCTTCAAATTCATAACAAAGCAATCAAATTACTATAATATTTATTATTTGAGGGAGAATGAGTCCAATTTACCTGAAAACTGAAAAGCCTATAAAATATGAATGAAAGAGATGATGCTTCCGCTTTTTTGTTTCTTTTGAAAACTCACACCAGAAAAATTTTCTATTGAAAAAAAAAAAGCCTGGCTATATGACGATAATTGACGTGGTGCAAAAAAAGAGGATGTTTTGAAAAAATGAGGAAAATAAAAAAGATGAAAGGAAAAAAAACACACTCATCACCAAATCCTCATGAGTTATTGAAATAATTATTATGTAGAAGAAAAAAAAATCATTTTTAACCTAATAGATTCTTAACAAAAATTTATAAAGAAATATTAAAGAATTGGTATTGATTTTTACGAATCAACGACAGGATCATAGAAATTTTCTATATGAGGACGTCTTGAAACATCACAGAACTGAACGTCCTCATTGAGAAGGATGGACCTCTGCTTTATTAGAGTAACACGAGTTCACGTAATGACAAAGCAGAACAGAAACGCTAACAATTACAGTAATCGTGAAAACTATGCGAATTTTCGCGATGAGGAAAACAAAATCCGGAAAACTATCGTCTCACTCGAATATGAGAAATCGACCGCGTTACGAATTTAGCTATAGTGAACTAGTTCAAGCAATAATTAAAAAACAAACGTTATAGATCGGATTAAAAGAAAAGATCAACATATTGAAGCTTAGAATTAGAAAAGCAAAAACCATACCTCACAGCATTTCCTCTTTCTTGGGATCATCGTGACCTGACGAGGGCTAGTTGTGGGATATGGAAATACTGAGTCGCGGCAGGCAGCACTTTTGCCGACTGCTAACCGTCTGCGTATCGGCGTTTCCCGTGCACTTGTCGACGGTTGGTTGTCTGCGTATCCGCGTTTCTTATACACTTCATTTAATACCACACATCGGCGCCTCCGTGTTTTCCATACATCTCATGTCGACCCCTCAAAATTTTTCTCGCCTTCATCCCGACGACGCTGAGCAAAGCAAGCCGGCGGCAAATCAATGACGCTATGGAAATTTCTTTTCAACTATTTCGCATAAAAATTCCCCTTAGGAAACAGGCTAAATAGCTCGTATGACGCGTAGAATCGCTTAGCCCTTACGATTTCGTCGTAGATCGCAAAACCATAGGACGACATTCGTGCGAGGGAGAAGCTAATGGAACATTGTTGATGAGGATAACTGGAAAACTGTATTAAAATGACTATTCCATACAGTATCAGATAATTACCTCAGTGTTTTTAAATTTTCAATGTATTATATATAATATAACAACAGATGTTTATAAACAACGGATATGTTCCTTACGCCGCCTCATTAACGCGTTCAACGGAGATGATCTCAGAATGTCGAAGCTACCTCTATCTAGGTCGCGAGATCAATATTATGAACTACATAGCATTAAAGCATACCAGACGGAAACAAACAGCTAGGGGAACACATAGAAAACATCGAAGAGGTTGTGAAGAGGACAGGAAAAGACTAAACTCCGAGCCCATTTCTTTACACGACGATTCCTCCAGCCTCAACGTATATAGTACCTCTGAGATTCGATTATTACGAAAGCATAGGAACGATTTCTGAACGTACTAAAACGCTATATGGAAGTGTTTGACTTGTGACGTTTCCCATATCACACAAATTCGTGAGGGAATGCGAAATTCTGATCTACGTCAATGATCAAAGATCATAGACGCAACCGTACACGCCAAGCTGTCAAAGATTAGGTGGGCGTGGCACGTGATGTGAATAACGGGAGAAAACATTAGACGTAAAAAAAAATTTTTTTTT